>JBDJHY010169115.1:0-10110 GCA_039654485.1 Withania somnifera | reverse complement strand
CCTAAAGTTGCAAAAATATATGTAAAAATTGGTTGAATTGCTGGTATGGGTGCTTTTCACTCTCTGAGGATGGGGTTATTATGATTTTCTTGCACTTTAGAAATGAAAAAAAAGTAGTTTTTCAATCCATCCAACCAACATATCCTTCTAATATGATAACGGGTGAAGTTTGAGTAACTCTGACCTATGTTTGATTGTGAACATGAGTATTAATAATGTTTTGCATATTCTATGATCATATTTATTTGTTTGATATCTAAATGAATTGTACTTTGATAAATCTACCTGTGTTGGGATGTAAAACTCGAGTAAACTCAATACAAAGTGAACTCGATAAATTATCTTTAGTAAAATTGCAAAAAGAACTATGTATGAAAATGAAATATGGAAACTAGCTTTATAAGAGAAGCCATATAGATTGTAGGATCCTCATACGGGTCATATATCAACTTGTGGGGATTAACTTGGTGAAAATCATTTGCTAGGCATGTGGAACGATCAATTACATGAGTTGTATGACAATTGTATGGACCGTACGAGGGTTTGTATGTTTTTTAAAAGAAATATTTTGAGGGATATATGAACAATTACATGATCCGTATGAAATTCATATGGATTGTATGGGTGCTTATAGCCCAATAGTTGAAAAATTCAGAAATGGCTCCCAGGGGCATACGAGCCCCCATACGGGTTGTACCTATAACTGTATGACCAAACTTAGATGTTTTACTAATTTTTTCTTTTAGTTTTTTCGAGGATGATGTTTGATCCATAGGTACAATGGAAGTAAAAGTGAGAAGAAAGACTATTCCATTACGCCCCAAGGATATTCCTCCTTTCTCTCCAAAACATGATAAAGATGCTTCCGGCTATTATAGCCTATAGTATCGTGGGTTAAAAGTATGATGCAAATATAGAGTGTTACCACATGAACCCCATAACACTAGGTCTATAAGTGCTGCATAGGAGCAGCCTATTACTACTGTAATACATATTGAGTTAACCCCTTCCAAGTCTAAAGAGGGTGTTGAAGAATGCAGTAATAAAGAACAAGCAACTGAATCTACTAAGAAGAGTTTTGAGGATGGAGTGGAAGGTGGTGATGATGAGGAAATAGTGTAAGAAGAAGAAGTTGAGCCAGATCTTGACAGTACCATAGAAGAGGAGAGAGACAACTTTGGAGATACTTCCCTTAGAAACTAAGAGAGTTTATGGGCAAAATATAGATATTTCTAAGGCCACTATTCACAGATTCCTATATAGACCTGATTCAACTGTCCCAGTACATTCAGCTGAGTTTGTGTATAGGATGAAGCTAGTCAAGGAAAAAAATAGAATTAAATATCCTAATTTGAGATATGAGGTGACAGTTTAGGAGCCAGCCGAATAGTTACAGCTGGAGTACAATCACCTTGGGCTAAGGAACCACGTACGAAGTTGACAAAGGCATATTTGAGTTTTCTAGACAAAGTGTGGTGGCTAATTTTTCTAACACGATTGAGACCAACCATAAATTATAAAATTTTAGACCTTGAATGGGCGATGTTTATGGCATGTATCATGTTTGGGTATGCCATGAATGTGGCTTGAATTATTGCTTGTGAAGTTTGGGACAATGCCATCCATGAAACTATTGTCTTAGATTTTCAAGGCCTGATTATGAGATTATATTGGGAGGCCATGGCGGCAATAAGTAGGCAAACTAACAGAAAGAAAAAAATGAAGAGAATGTCCAATATTTCCTTAATAAAAAAATATAGACATTTTGATGCAGATCCTTTGCTGGTTTCCCGAGGTCTTTGATGAAACTGTTAGAGCAACCGGTCCCCTATTTTTCTATTAGACTTATTTATAACTACTGAACCTACTAACGAGAAGCGGGCATGAGAGATAAATAAGGAGGAGGTGGTGGATGTAGCTAAGCGGTTGCGAAGAGATATGAGGACCATTACATTAGAGTCCTTATATATATATTACCAGCACCAGTAGTGGTTATCTTGCCAAGCTGAGTCCCAAAGAGTTAGGGCATTTTCGAGCTCTATTCCTGAACTTGTAATGACCCTCACAGTCATATATGAGAATTATGCGACATTTTGCATTCTAGAGCTTTCCAGTAGCTTCCCCAAGTCATTTATGACTTGTTGGGGCCGGTAGTATGGTTCCCTGGAGGATCGATTGACATTTATCTCAAATTTTCCTATTTTAGAGCCTAAACTATATACTCATTGACTAAAGTCAACTTTTCTTCAAGATGAGATTGGAATTTAATTCCAAAAACTCTATTAGCTCTGAAATGCCGAACAAAATCTAGATAAACCTTAAGTTCTTGTTTTGGGGTTTTCATTTTGAGTTTGTGTTAAATTATGGTTTTTCAATTTATTTAAGGCTTAATTTGGAGCTTGGGTGGTCTTTAGATGTTCGGAGTGTGGGGATGGAATTCAGATGCTTCTATTAGCTCCAGAATAGTGAATTTAGGATAGTAAGAGTGTTGGTGTGGTTCTTGGAGTGCCCGGTGTCATTTTTAGTACCTTAGTGGATTAGTGCAAATTCGGTATTTCTTAGTTTCAGGGGTCAGTTTGCTCAAACTACCTTTGGTTGGTCTTTTTATCGATTCCTGAGTTTGGAATGTCATTTCTATGTTGTTTACAAATTTTGTTTAATAATTGGACTTGAAATGCTCATTCCATACCCTCTAAGTTCATGAATTTAGTTGTGAAGTTGTAGGAACATACCACCCCAACAAAGGCTAGGGTCGCACCTGTAAGGTTGCCACAGTAGCTTAGGTGTTGCCCCTGCGACCCTCGCCCCAGCAGCCATTTTCTGCCTCAGCGACCTTCACCCCTGCATTAATTGCCCCAGCGAAGGAAGTTCTGGGGACAATCGCCCCACCCCGGCGACCATGCTTTCCGCCCCAACAAAATTGTAGGAACAATAAATAACTACACACCCTTTAGTTTATTCTTTTCACAAAGTATATTTTAGGAATTATTTTAGTTTATTTTACTATAAAGTTTATTTTCTCTTAAATTATGCGGTGATTCACTATGGAATGTTCATCAAGCATTTTAGGAAAAGTCCCCAAAGGTTTCCCTCATATTTCCCCACTCTTGGTAAGTCGTCTTCCATGTTAATTTCATAAAATTAAGTTCCCGCCATTGATGACCAAACTAAGAAACACTTAGTATCTCTTATTTTATCTGAGTTTAATGAATTAATCCTTGTTTATTGAGTTATTCTACATTTTAGTAATTGTTCCTTCGTTGAATTCCTCGTTTAATTCCATAAATCATGTATCTTTTCCCCTTTTTAATCAAATCTATCTCGGGCAGATTTAAAGCCCTTCTCTTGCCCGAATTGTGCTTATTTTTGGAGCACAGATTCCTAGTATTACTAGAGACCCCATGGCGAAGTTTGTTTTTGATTTCGATGAGTGGGAGCCGCAGGCCCATATTAGACCCCGATTTTAGACCTAGTTTAGACTTAGAATAAATTACATCGTTAGACTTATATTGATCTGTTGTTTATTATTATATGAGTTTTAGAGTCGTTGGAGAAAATTTGATATCAGGCGAAGTAATATTAGGGCTTATAGCATATTATTCATCGAATGATAGGTAGACTTTGTGGCTTGATCTCTAGTATATAGCTTTGATAATGGTATTAAATTGCATCCACGGGTTGGGTTTTTAGGTTGTTACCCTGTACTTGGATCACTTTTTCATTTCATTCCCCATTTTTTTCTCTATGTTGGCATTTCGGTGAAATTCAACACTTGTGACTTAGAATTAGCCTTGTGATGACTTAGGTTGACTCTGGAAGCAGTAGAAAAATGATGCGTGGGTTGGTTTTGGGTTTTTCCCTTGGGTTTGGGATTTTGTATTGTGCTGCTAACTATAGCTTAGATGCGTCTGTATAGGGCATAGATTGCCTATTTATATTATGTGTTGTGCATTCATTCTACGAAAGGTTGAGCCACAAGCTCTGTATTGAGAGCACATTGGGGATGGGGCCCGTGTCACCACTTGATTTTGATGTTGTGGAGTTTAGACTCCAATAATAAGGATAATGATGGATAATAACATTACTGATGATAAATTGGAATATTTTGATAATAATATAAGTTAATGGATCTTTTAATATTTTAGACTCGGTAGTGTATTGAGCACCCGATATTATTATTTTCACTTGTTTTAGTCTAGGATTTACACCCTGGCACCGGGAAATATCATTTGACTAATTTAAGTTAGTATTTGAGTCTGACTATGTTCGGCAGTGAGTACAGTCGCTGGTACTTGGGTCCGTCGTCTTTACAATAGTGAGTATAACTTTTCAACACTTATCATACCTATTGGCTTGGAGACTTTGATAATACCTGTTCCATTGAGGATGTTGGTGATACCACTGTATTGTGTTGTTGGACGCCATAACTTAACGAGTACTGATTGATGATATTATTGTTATGAGGCATTGAATGCAAAACTTTGAGACCCTTGAGGCTTTGTGACTTGGGATGTGAGACTATGATGATATTAGAGATTGTACATGGTAGGCGTACCTTTATGGACCTTGCCTCTGGGCAATGACGATGCGGAGGAAGGGTAAAAGATGGAGTAGAGATATACTGGAACTAGGATTAGCCTTCCATGGATTTTTCCTACTGGGCCTATAGGTACCGGAGGAGAAACATACACAGAATTGGTTACTTCATAGTGTGTATTTACTTTTCTGCACTTGTTTTCTTCAATGTGACCCTGGTTGTATGGGAGGCCTACGTGAGCGTGTTTCTAGTGTACTTTCCATTCTTATGGGGGATTGGTAGTGTTAATTTACTTTATGTATTTGCTGCTTAATTTTCATTACTGGTTATTCACGAGATTGTCTTGCTATGTGGGATATTTGTATGAGGTATCATTTGATTATTCATCCTTCCCTTACTTAAGGTTACTGGTATACCATCTATGTTCTCTTCTTGTCTTTTATTTGACTCTTGATTAATTATTATTATTACTCACATATATTGCTATAAGGATTTTGGGTACGTCCTTCCTTCTTTCCAGAGATCTTATTATGTGATTTAGCGCGATGACTAGTTCTACTTGTTCTTGAATCTTATCTGAGTAGCTAGATTCGATGATATAGTAATTTCTTTTGTGACCCTACTTTATTGGATTCTTTTATTTTCTAATTTTATTAATGATATGTGGCTAGTGGGCCCTTGAAGCCTACTGGGTACAGGTTAATTCGCGACTTCTACTCATACTACACTTGTTTCCCTAGTGCATATCTGAGTACTAATGGCCGACGTTGATTACGATTTTGCCATTCGTGGTGATTTCTATCTACTTTAGGGATTTAGGGTGAGCTTGGCGTCCAACTATTCCTGCTTATCTTCAGATTTTG
Organism: Withania somnifera; assembly: GCA_039654485.1. NCBI lineage: Eukaryota > Viridiplantae > Streptophyta > Magnoliopsida > Solanales > Solanaceae > Withania > Withania somnifera. Next base: position 4,710 of record JBDJHY010169115.1, on the reverse strand, counting down.
ATTGGTTTCCTAGTACTTTTGGAGATACATTTATAATAGACTTTTGGTTTTATGTTCTATTCTTAGAAGTTCTATTTTTTTACAATGATACTGGGTTTAGGGAATTAGTTGACTCATTGTAATTCCTCTACACTGAGTATTTTTCCTTTCCTTTATATTTTACTTATTATAGTTGTGCTTTGCTCTATTGATGTAGTATCCCTTTGCTTCGTCTTTGGGCTAAGGAGTTGGTTCTCCTACTGGTAGGATATTAGGTGTCATTATGATCCGAGAAATCAGGTCGTGATAGAACCACTAACAGATATCACTACCATAACCACAACGATTACCATGGACCCATTCAACCTAGTTTAGATCCTATTACTTTAGTACCTACCAGCACCACCACTGTTACCTCAGGCAATGATCCCTTAGGAGATCCCCCCATCATTGAGTACACCGACCACCGCTGACGCCATCTTAGAGTCTGAGACTTGAGCCTAGGGAACCGCATGTATTTTCCTTCCCCCTTGATTTAATTTTTGTTTTCTTTGTATAATGCATTAGGGATATGCACTATTTCTGTTAGATGTGGGTATTCTACCCACTCGATAATTTTTCTTGTCGTGTTTTTTTTCCTTGAGTGTTTTTATCTTTGAATCGTTGTGTTTTGGATTTTTCTTTTATTTGTGTTGTTTTATGATTGTGTAAGTAGTAGGTCTAGGAAAATACATGCAACCTAAATTGGATGAAAAATGATGAACACATGGTTTTAAAACCGATGATGAAAATTTTGAACCCTCTAATTTTTTTTGTTTTTATTGTGATACCCTTATCATGCTGGTTTTAACCTTTAGGATCTTTACATGACATTATATATATAGACTTGTTGATTAGTGATTTAGGACATAAATTTATCAATTGGAAATAGATTGTATAATTAGGTGCCATGAGTGTGAGCATTATTTTCCTAGTTCTCCTAGTGTGTATAGGCAAGAACTTACCCCGTTAGTCACATTGAAGCTGTAGGATATTTGGTTAGGAAAGGATCATGGTCCATATTTGTTTTTATTCCACTTATAGCCTAAATAGACCAACTAAATAACATATGTACCCCTTGATCCCTATTTGAGCCTCATAGCCTTTCTCTTTGATTACTTTATTCACCGTCCCACTTTTGTTTTGGACTATCTTTTCTTATCCCAGGTTCATCCGAGGGTACTACACTTCAACTCAAGCTAATAGCTTAAGTTGATAGTGGATAGAATAGGTAGAAATATAAATAAAAGCGAGAATAAACAAAAAAGGAATAAAATAAAGAAATAGATGTTTAGGTGTGGTGATAAAAAATGAATGAAGAGAAATAATGATCAAATAAAATTTTGATATACAAAGAAAAACATCATACCTGAGACAAAGAAACAAAAGGAGAAATTATAAAAAAATAGGAAATAGTGGACAAAATAGGATAGTGCCATGAAGGGTTAGTCACTAAATTTCTAAATCCACCATACCCAAGGTCGAGCCTACATTACAAGGAAATAAATTCCTATAGTGATCTTAACTTGACTGTTGAAAAGATGAAGTGTAGAAAATAAGGGCAAGACTATGGTGTTTGTACATGTATTTATTGAACTTCTTTGTAGAGGGTGAGCGAATTCACTCTAATCCCTGTTTTGCATTGATATATTTTGTGAGGGACTTCTTTGCTGTGAGGGCACACTAATTCGATTGTCTATCTATTAGTTGATTGAAGGATTATTTCTTATGTATGCACAATCACCTGTTAACAATATAATGTCATTCATTGATCTTCCTGAGTTAACTTGATTTGTTTGGGTAACACCTAACTAGTTTTGATTTAAAAAATAGAGGAAAATTAAGATGTGTATGTATTATATTATGACTACTTTTTGTATATTTTTTAGAATCCTTTGTACTTATGTGTCGTTGTATTTTTCTTTGTTTTTCATTACTTGAGGAAAAGGACTAGTTCTATGTTGAGGGTGTTGATGTGAGGCAAATTTATGGCACTATCGACACCTAAAACAAAGGCTCATTGCGAGTTCTTAAACATTTCTTTTAAATATGAAGTGTTTGTTGAATTTTGTTGGAAAACTAAGTCTCAGAGAAAAAGGGTAGAAACATGCTAAAAATTTGGAAACCCAGGGCCATACGCGTCACTATAGAGAGAGTACCTCATTGGCAGGGGCCGTATGAAAAGTATAGAAAGTTTCCTGCACACCCCCTTTTAATCCATAGACATGTATCCCCACATGAAGGCTCGTGTGAGCTGTATTCCTACAATACATACAAGGGCTCATCGGAAGTTGATAGTACATGAGAAAAGTTAAAGGTTTGAAAGAATGCAAAGGCAAGTCATATGACATCTAACACAGGCTGTGGCATATCCATAAGGACAGTACCAATATTAGTATACACATGGAGTAATTGGTAAAATTCACCTCTGAAGAGGGATACAATGTTTGACATGGACACAATCCGTGCACCTGCTCATATGAAATGAACCAAGGTATACCTACAATAAATAAGGAATCTAAAAGTTCATGGAAACATGCACGGAGGCTCATACAAGCTTTGGTGAAGTTGCATGAATCATATCATTATTTATGGGAAGGGTCTTAGGTGATGTTGAGTTTTTGGTCAATGTCAAGAAGCACGGAGGTACATATGGACCGTATGGAAGACCCATAACTTGTATCGGTTCTTGTGGGGTTGGAACTACAGTTGATCAGTTTTCCAATTCAGATCATACGAAAACCTGCACCATGATGTGTACCATTATCTATATACCCCTGGCTGACTTCAGTTTTCCTATTGTGTTCAGAATTAGAGTCTGCTTCTATAAATACCTTATGTAGGGTTCTGTTTTTTTGGTTACACACTTATTATTCATGTTTAGAGTATTTACCTCATTTTTATTCACAAATTCCATCTTCATTCTTGCAGTTTTCCCTTTAATCATTGCAAGTGTTATTATTCTTTCTTTAATGAATATTGAGAATAACATTATGATTATGAGTGGCTAAGCACCACAACTAGGGTTGTGGGAACCATGACAAATTAATGAAGTAGGTTAAAGTACATTGGTGATTCTTGAATGGTGTGAATGCTTGTATTGTTAATTTCCTTGCTTTGATTTCTTTGTTACAGTTGCAAACATTAGGAACTTGCCCGTATTATGTACTTTCACAATAGAGAGGTAGAGATTAGGAAAAAAATAATACCAAAAATTTGAAGGATTCATTTAATTAACTTAAGCCCGATTGGGGATAGTTAAATCTGAGATCAATAATAAGGGTCAATATTGAACACACACTGAGACCGAGAGAAGATGAGTTCATAGTTATCTAATAGGGACTAGAGACGTTTAGGTGAATATGAATTATTAGAATTTTCACACATAGCACCGGTAGATCACTAATATTAAATACCTACAGAGTTAAGAAGTCATGGGGATCATTTTCCTAGTGTCTCAACATTACTGCTTACAACCTACCACAATCTTCGTTTTACTATTGTTAAATATAAAAATGAAATCAAATTCCCTCAGTTTACTTTTTCATAGCTTTATTTTGAAAATATTAACTTCAACTGTGTAACAGTGCTAGTAGGTGTATTTCATTGCATTCCCTACAGGATCATTGCCAGCGCTAGGCAGGGTTCTATATTTGTCAATGTAGCATTGTGCTTCTTATTGAGGTGTAGTTTATTGTGACATCAATAACTCAAAAATGATTTAGCTTTAGCTCCCTTTATGATATAATTGAGTTGTTGTATCTCCATCTATGATTCAACTTGAGTTACCACAATTTAGTTATTTTTAGTTGAACATGAGTTATATTCAAATTTCCTTTGAATGTTGCATGCCTGCATACTCCATGCCATCCTTATACTGACACATATTGTGCCTACATTGTTTTATAATGTTGATTAAGGATCTCCTTACAACTTTTATGGATTGGAAGCTTATACATCTCTCTCCATCTTAGCTTTTAGTGAGTCCTCATGGTTCGTGGACATTGATGTTCAGTTGCAAATTTAATATAGTTCTCCTTTTGTTTCAGTATTATTATGTTTTTGATATTTATAAGAGAGTTAGAGATTTATTTTAACAATGATCTAATATTTTGTTTTAGAGGCTTTTGAGGCATAGTTATTAGTAAATAACTTTTGGATTATGTATTGTTATATAGAGAATTTCACTTAGTATTTGTTATAACTATTACCATAATCAGTTATAGTTGTTGCTTCCGCTTATGTTCAGTGTTGTTATGTGGTGATGAATGATACAAGGGTTAACTCGGGTCCTTTGGGATCTTTGGCACTGTGTCCAGTATAGGGTGTAGACTCAGGGTACAAAAAGCTTTGTATCAGAGTATTAGGTTAAAGAGTCCTAGGATTCTAGAATTCGTGTCTACAAGAGTCCTTTTTATGGGTCTGAATTGTGCCACACTTATAAGAGAGAGATTACGAAGCATTTAAGAACAATTTTTCCTTCTTTCATGATTCTAAGTCATGCTATAGAGTCTATCTCTTAACTCCTTTAACTCATGCTTCACATATTTTAGATAATTCCTCTTTAAAATGCTATAGGTTGTTGGCTTCCCATCACAAACGCAAGTGTACCTGATCTAAAAAGTAATATAGTGTCTCTTGCGAGCCGAATGTCGAACCCACAGGGACTTAGAATTATGAATTAGTTTTTCC
>JBDJHY010169114.1:0-22111 GCA_039654485.1 Withania somnifera | reverse complement strand
TGGCTAAACACCCTTGTTCTGGGGCTTATGGTTAACACACCATGTATGGATATGAATTGATTTAAGGTATTTGTTTCGAATAATTGATTGTTCTTCTATTTTATAATAACTGTGTTTCTAATTGTTGGATGCTATTAAAATCAATCTTAGGCTTGCTAGGGTTATTGAATCCAATAAGCTTGTGAGTGAATTGGAGTAGGAGGAGTGTGTTTATGTTATTAACCCTAATCTGAGATTAATAATATAACTAGTTAACTAAGACATAATCGTGTACTTAGTGCTTCTCTTGGTTTTAATAGGGAACAAATCGTTACTGCCTTTATGAGAGTTAAAAAACACATGCCAGTTGGAGTAGTTTATTGCTTAAGTAATTGGTGACTAAAGGACTATCAATCCCTAGTCATAATTTCAACCCCTAAATCAACAATCAATGGAACAAGTGTCCTTATTGAAGTCATGTCCCTATATGTATGTGCATGTAATTCCATAGCCCTGGAACCATTAATAATATTGATTTGCCTTATTTGTTTTGATCTAATTCTTATTTATGCATCTTTGTTACTTTAGATTTAAAAAATCTCCAACTCTTATTCTTATTTTCTCGATTGCACTATAAAGTGAGTTCTTATACGAATCATTTAACAAAGCTAATTCATAATTCCAAGTCCCTGTGGGTTCGACATTTAGCTCGCAAGAGCCATTTTATTTCTCGTATGACCACGTATACTTGTATGTGTTACAGGGAGACAACAGTCATAATTTGCTTATGACTCAGGTTCTATGGGTTGTACCCTGATAGTTGACTTTCCTTCATACTTGTTAGCTGATGTTATGACTATTCCTCCTTTTTTGTTATTTGATCTCACTTTACCCTGTTATTACTTACTTATGCTCGATCAGCCTATGATGCCAACTAGGTACCAATTGTTTTGGTACTCACGCTACACTTGTATTTTAAGAGTGTCCCCGTTGGATTCTAGATATATGTTTTATAGTATTTTCCCCATTGCGGGTTGATTTATTTGTACCATAATGTGTATTGATGCTCTATAGCCACGAGACCAGATATTGGGAGTTATTTCATGTCATGTATCTTTGTTCTTGTTTTCATTTCCTTTTCCTCTCTTTTCTTTTCTTGTTGGCACTTGGTACTGTCCCACGCTCAATACTCCAGGACATGGTTGGGGTGGTCTACGTGAGGGATATAGATGACATCACAACTCAATTTTCATCTCGTGGCAATCCTTTATTTCCATCTCTTGAATTCAATTCTCATAAATTTTTTTGGGCTTCTGATCCATAATTATTGCTGGTGCAATATTTTTATGGCTTGATAATGAAGTGGTTGTTGTTTTTATACTAGCACCATTCATTACAATATTATTTAGTTGGTCTGTCTTATTTTCCATCTTTCAAATTCTATAAGATTTGACACACCAAAGAATTAGAAAATCAGTGAAGTTTTTATATTTTTCAAATTGATTATACATACAAGGGAAGTTTTGTTGTGACCTAATATTTAGGTCGTGATGGCAACTACAGTCCTCCACAGACAAGCCAAATCCCTTGGTCGGAGCGACAAACAATGAGCTGATAGCAACTAATCAATGAAAATAAAGCAATAAGGAGCGGGATGAAAAGTATACAATAAAAAAATATATACACAACAACTCCCAAGACTGGTGACGGTGACAAAATGGAGCTAACCACATTAGATTAACCAAAAGATGATGTATACAACTGCTTTAACAGGAGGTAACTATAAAATTGGTCTGCCCCGAATAGGACAAGGAAGAAACCCATCATAGTTGGAAAACAGGCTCAGTCTAGTCGCTAGAGCTTTCGCTGATCACCAAAATCAATCTGCACCTTTATTTGGCATGATCTTGTCTCCTTCGAAGGCCCACACTAGTATTTACACCACGAAAATGATACAAAAGTGTATCATGAGTACTAAAACCACAAGATACCCAGTAGGCATCATTGGCTGACTGGGCTCAAATCAAATACAAGAAATAATGAGTAAGTAAAACAGGTAAAAAGAAACACAAGTAAAACAACAAAGGAATATAGGAATAATAGTTAAGGAAAAGTAACTACAAACAACAAACACAAGTCACGAGCCCACCAATGCATACCTGATATCCAGCTCAACTCGGCTGGTATCTAGATCTGGTAAAAACAAGGAAAAGTAGGAATATAAGTATAAAGGAAAGTAGTAAAAAAATAAAATTCAATGGTTCCCCATCCCATCAATACAATACAAGCAAACTCACCATCACTCCTCTCTTAAGCCTGATAAGCACAAACACGTGAAAATAATTGCATGGGGGTGTTGGAAATAAATCTTGAATAATCGATACCGGTTGGTGGTTGCCACAAGGCAAGTCCATTAAAAGAATATATCATAATATCGGTGGTCTCTGCCCAATTAGTGCCTATATCGGGGGACTCGGCCCCATTAGAGCCAAAACTGAAGAACTCCACTCCATTAGTGAAAATTGGGGAACTCCGCCCAATTAGTGCCAAAATTAGGGATCTCTACCCCATCAGTTCCAATCTCATATGTCTCTTCCGCATCAGTGCTAATCTCAGGGGTCTTTGCTCTATTAGTGCCAAAATACCACTCTGAGTAACAAAATATCATCCGTGACAGTTTAAAAACTCTTTTCAATTATATTTGAAAAATAGCATCATTCCACATGGTGGTCGTGACTTACATATAAGTATAAGTAAGAAATCTTTGTTCATTAATTATCAACCCGTGAAAACTTCCAGTTTTAGTTAGTTTTCGTTCTAGGACTGTGGTTGTCAACAATATGATTATTTAGTAGACAATTAATTAGGTTTACGAATATTGTCATATTGGTCGTTCTTATATTCTTGAGCTTACTATATTAATTTTTCATGAATATTAGAATGAATTTATAATTCCAACGTAAATGGACTAAGGAAAAATAAGGATATGAAGAAGAATGTGGGGAGTAAGGTCTTTTCTATGGTAAAATAAAGAAGAGATATGTGTCTAGGATAGCGATATAAACAAAAGCTTCACTTTACCTGCACAAGAACACGGTACTACACTAATAGAACTAACTAATTCTTCTTATTAGTTACAAGAAGGAAGATAAAGTTAATGTGTTTGAATTATATCCTCACGCCCCCTTAATAGTATCATTTTAGCCTAGTTTGGATATATTAGAGGGTGACTATTTCCAAATCATAAAATAAACTCTATAAATCATCAACTAGCTAAATCAAGCAAAATCAATGAAATTGTATATGAGACATGATTGATAGTGAAGGAATAACCCTAGATCGATTCATTCATTAATTGAGTGAGAATCTGCTCTTCTCTTCCTCAATTGTTCATTAGTAGTTAGCTTTTATTTTTTGTTTAGTTAATTTATTATTATAGTTTTTATATTTACCATTTGAATAAAAGAATTATAAATAGTTTAATTTAGTAAAAATACTTAATTGAAAAGTCCTTATAGGTTTGACATCCCCATAGTCACCATATTACTTTTACAACCATGCACACTTGCTTGTGCATTTGAACTTAACACCTCCCACACAAGTCTGTCCATCCCTGGAATAGCCACTATCACTATCTTAATATGACAATCCAAAAGAGCATGATACGAAAACAACTCTCTCATACCAAGAATAATTTCAAAGTCAACCATATCCAACATCATTAAGTATTACCATGTATTATAGCCCTGAAACGCCACAGGACAATATTGATAGACTATAAACAACCACAGAGTCACCAACAAGAGTGGACCAATGAATAGGCACAAAAAGTAATTCATATGCCATATTCAACCATACAACAAAACACTCATACACATAAGAGAAAGTAGATCTAGGATAAAATAAAACTTAAGCCATATGATCATATATAAGAAGAGTACGTGTGATCACAATATCTTATGCCTTAGCCTCTAGCCTTCGTATAAAGACATAAAAGAATGGGATCTGTCGCCTTCCTGTGAACTACCCTTATTGGGCTGATAAAAAATACCATCAACCTTCCTACTACCTTTGTTAGGCTGGTGACCACCTCTACTAGTTCATAGCCACCATACCTACCTTGATTAAAGCCTTTACCATTACCACTACCTTTTTTACTTGTCAGAGTTAAAGATCATGGACCTTGCTATTGACCACACTGCCTATATTGTAATAGTTCCTCTAGATAGTTCCAATATCCCATACTATAACAAGAATGGTCTAATGTGGGTCATGACCTAACGTAGAAAAATTATGGTAACAACCAAAATATAACGAAGGCTAAATGGACCCTGACAGGACCCCAATGAATACCCGAATGGTAGAATGAATGAGGCATGTTGAATACCCATGAAAACTTTAATATTTGGAGTACATTCGATGTATCTTCCTCCTTTTCCATCCTTCTTCATCTCCATCTTACTGAAACTCTTTTGTTTCACGCCCTCAACCTTTTTGACAAGCTCTACCATATCCGAGAAGGACTTACTAAAAGATGTCATATGGATAGATAAAATCTTAAGAATATTTTCTAGTCCCATGACAAAATGAAGGATCCTCTCCTCCTTACTATGGAGAATCTATGAAAAATATCTATAGACTAAATGAAACCTGGCCTTATATAATGCAACCAATGAAATCCCTGCTCAATATTAGTAAATTTCTCTCCCTCAAGGTATGAGGAACATACTTTTTTTTAAAAAAAAGTAGAACAAGTCCAATGAAGTAGACGTGAACCAGCTGACATCATCTACCTGAAGATGGAAGGCCACATACTCAACCTCACATCTCTCAAGTAGTCCCATTTTATGAAGTCTCTTATGGAAATAAACAATTAACGCACATGCATATTTAAAGTCTATACCATGGAATACAAAGAGCTTCATAAAAATAAACTTCCAAAATAAATAGTTCTATTTCCCAATCATCACATATCCAATCACCTTTCGTGGAAATATATATTAGTTCTTGTCATTAATTCAAGGAGCTACCACAATAATATGTTGTGCCCCTATTTGCACTACAATCATGTTTTGTGCCATACTAGTTCCAGCCATGCCATAAACTATTAAATTACATAGGATAAAAGCTAAGGTAGAGCCACATCCCCTTGCACAAGGGACATCTCTACTCCTACAACTACCTTAGAAACCTTCTCAACTGAGGGGTGATGTTGTGGGTTTGGGAAGGGAATTTTGACCGCTCCCCAGGTTTATTTTCTACCTAACCTCTTTCCTAACAGGTGATCTACTTCAGACCGTACCTCAGCCTCTCACCAATCTCCTACCATGAGGAACAACCCTAATGGCTGGCCTAAGTGTATCTCCTGTTGTCTTTAATTAATGAGTTTTGACCATCTATGATATTAGAGTGATGACTCCATATACCAATTTAGATAACTATATACCAATTGGAATCAAGTAATAGCACAAAAGAAAAAATAAATAGAGTTTATCTAGTATCTTGTAGCCTCTCGAAGAAAAGTATAGATGCCTCTGTACCATTCCACAAGACTCTACTAGACATATCCTCATACAATAATATCATCAAATCTAAAATTATGATACTAAATTTGTCACAAACCAAATAGGAATGAGTGGCACCAATGCTAACCCTCCATTGGTGAACCATCCAACCCAATCCTTTAAGATTTTAATCAGCCAATTAAGATAACACAAGACATAAACAAAACAAATCAACCATGAGTTAAGAAATAAAGAAGCAATATTTATCTATTTGAATTCCCAAGAAATGAAAGTCATCATAAGAAGGACTCTAAAAACAAGTTTAAGAAAATATAAAACTCATAAAGCCAATAATCCTTTGTATGGAAGAGTAAGAGAAGGAAACTGTGAAGATTTGCGGCAGGCTTAACACCTTTAATTGTTGTCCAAGAATTTGAAACGTTTAATGTATCTGGTTAGCCCCAAACTGTGAGTTCTCATATCTTCCTAGGTGATAAATAGTTTCTAAAATGTGGAAGTAGTATTTGTTATTACACAAGGTGATAATAAACTCATAGGGAAAAATTAAGTTCAAAGCTTTTCTAATGGCCTAGTTTCATAGCTTTTCATTACTAGTTCTACTTAAAAATATCATCTCCTAATCATGAGGTTATGTGCACATAAACTATCAAACTAAATGCCTCTAAAACTAGTTTCCGACACAAAAAATCAGGTGTAAGTTTGAGGTGGCAATAAGAAGTTATTATAATCTTATTAAGGTACACACTACAGTGCAATTATAGAACTCAATATTTTGTTCCTGAAATAGGCTGCATCACAAAACCCATTTCAGGGGAATAAGCTGGTGACACAGGGTATTCCAGTGCATAAAAATTTAAGCTTTTTAAGCTATTTTTATTATTTTGGTAAATTGTTAACTTGAAATACCCTAAACTACATCATTTTAAGCTCCATAAGTACCATATATAAGTCCAAATACACAGAAAAGTTTTATTCTCTACTCATTCCCTCAGGTAAAAAAAAAAAAAAAAGAAAATAAAGAAACAAGGTCTGTCTCTCAAGTCTTCAAGCTAGAGGTTTTCAAAAAAAAAAATTAAGAAATCCATTCCAATCTTTTATTGTGGTGTAGAAAATTTCTTGAAGGGCATGCAAGGACTTAAACATGGGTTTCCTTCCATTTCTGTCTCAAAACCCTCTAGTTTTATGTTGAGAATTTTGAAGTAGTATATTCTAGGGTTATCTAATTCATCTTGTATGTTGATATTATCCTTCCATGCATGTGATTTTTATTGAGTAATTTATTTTAATTTTACATATTACCTTTTTAAATTTCATGTCCCTTGAGTTGTGATCAAATCTATGGTGGTCATCATTGAAAGAATGAAATTATACATTCATGTTTCTAAAATTATAGTACAAGCATGAGATGATATATATATGTATATATATATATATATATATTAAAACTTGTTTTATAGATAGAGTCATATTATCATGATTTTATTTGGGTTTGTATAGTATAAATTTGTTTTTCAGAGATTGTCAGAAAGTATTGATGTTTTGGCTTTAGAAATACATAAGTCCAATTGGGAGTCAGTAATCCTTAAAGATATTTTAAATGCCTAATAAGGTCTATAAAGAATGATAACATTTTAAGAATTATGGACTTATTTCTATAATATGGGTCATTTCCTAAAGAGGCTAATACATATTATTTCCCTAAAGAGGCTAAAATGAATCTGTATTTGGTTAATTGGTTCCTCTAAAATGAGTCCCATTATTCGAGATGAGTAGTGGTCAGTAGTTGTAATTTTTGGGAGTAATATTAGAACAGACAAGATTTAGGCACGAGGCTCCAATCCTAGGTATCATAAATCGATATGGTCGTACATAGGGCTATGAACATAAGTCTCGCCCCCGCAGTCTATCTTTGATTATCTTGGTCATAAAATTGGAGAATTTTGAACGGAGTCAAATTTGAGAAAAAAGCTGATTGTATGGGAAATACTTCAAGAAGTAACTGTGTTTCCAGACATAGGAAGGATTTTATAGCCTAATTTGGCTTAGTTAAATTTTTTCTTAGTGGACCCACTAGGAGAATTTGAAATTTTCTCTCTACCCTGGAAAGGTATAAGGATCCCCTCCAGTAGGGGCAAAATATGTTGGACTCTAAAGCTAAATGCATAGGGTATGTCATTATAAAACCTCCCGTTATAGATTATTTTTCTGTCTGAAGTAAGAAAATTCTTGAGAAGATTTTAACTAAGTGTTTTTATTTCTTAAGATGACATGAGATTTAAGATGTGTTACTGAGTAATCTTTAACGGAATGTTTTCAAAGTTTTACTTATACTCTTGAAAGGTGATGTTTTATTTATAAACTAAAAGTTTTTTTAATTATAAATTTGCATATTAAGATTGTAGCTGAAAGTCAAACTTGCAGTTTTTATAACTAAATGAAGATATGTTCTACTCAATTATGAGTCCATATTGTATATATGTTTTGAAGTTCTTTTTAATACTTGATGTTATAAATACATCCATATATTATGCTTGATTGTGTCAATATAGCAGTACTAAAGTTTGATTATGTTAGCTTAGTATTTCTCATTTTGGATTATGGCATCATAATAGTATCCAACTTGGATAGTGTCAGCATAACAGTGTTCTGTTTAGATTAGTCATCTTATTAATGTTCAATTACTTATGTCCATGTAACATTATCAAGTCAGTGTTAGTTATTTTCCTCATGCATTGCATAGCCTAGTTCATGTTATAATGAAGTTGAGCATATTGATATACCTTTTCATTTTCACCATACTTCATACACAACATATTCCAATTACTATCGCATACTATACGTCTGCATGTTTTTGCCATATAAATCTTCCAGTTATCCATACAGACTCGTTTGGCTATATTTGCAGATCCTATTTTAGAGCCGCTTTGCTAAGTCCTCTGATTTGAGATATAGTTTCTTAGATTTTATCTTTATTTTTGTTAGAGCTTTTGAGTAATTAGGTTTTATTAAATTTGAAAGTGCAATAGAGGGAGGCTGGTGAATTGCATGTTTTCTTTATCCTTTGATTAATATATAAATATAAGGATTATGAACAAAGTTAACTGTACACATAATATTTTTATACTAGTTGTTACTCAAAATGAGCCTTAATCAAGTACCCTTAGATTGTAAGAGGGTTCCTCTATTTTTCTTTTTTTCCTTTACTGAGTTTTGAATAACTGAGTTTTACAATTTATTACAAAATGATTTTTTCTAATTAATAATTCAATCCCACAAATTCTAAGCCTATTTAAAAAAAAACATGTCACTGCTGAGTTTGTTAGGATATCAATGATTATACAAGGATCTATTGATTATGTTAGGAGCTCCGCATACACACACTGATCTACTGAGTCTTTCAAGAACTCTTTATGATCTCACATTGAATACTACTGAGTTCGTTAGGAGTCCAAAAATTACTCTAATTTTTTTAATTCTATGTCTTACTTGAGTTTTTTCCTCTTTTTAGTTTTATCGTATGCTAGTATACAAAAAGTTACACAATGCTTATTAAGAGTAAAGCAATGAGAAAATAGTTTAAGTACTTTTAGAAGATTCTTCTCCTCTTGAAGACTAGTTCCTTATATAAATGTAGGGACAAGCCATTGGAACAACCCAAGGATATTGATCCTTGAAAAGAGTTAAAATGATGGTCTCTATCCAAAAATAAGGAAGAATCATACTAATGATTCATTTTCAATTCAGTTGTTTTACCCATTGGTAGTAGCAAGAGTGATTATTACCTAGACATTTGAACCTTTTTGAAAGTAGAAAGAATGCATTTTTCAAGAAGATATCCATCTAGAAACTTGAAAGCAACAAATGATCATCAGTTTCAAAGATACACTTTTCTTCAAGTCATCCAGCACCATCATTAATTCTTAAGTGTATTCCAACATTCCTTACTTTTGTTATCTTTAGCATTTTCCACCAATAAGTGTGGCTCTTTGTGTTTTGATTGATAAATCCTTTAGTCAACTTATTTGATGGGTTCCTAGGATTTTTTTTTCATTCATTTAATTTACAACAATAACAATCTCCTCCTTTTTTGTGGATGAAAACAATAATGCATAATAGTTAACTTCTCTATTTTTCAAAAATGGTCTCCCTTCATTTGACATTGCATTGTTTTCCAAGTTTTCTCTCTACATATATGCAAATAATATCTATACAAAAGTAGTCAAAAATGTATATTTTTCTCCCCCTTCAGTATCAATCAAAAATTTTGGGGGAAATCATTAATATATCGAGGATGAAGATTAATGTAAAAGAGGATTTGAACAAATTCCAAGGGACTTTTTTAGAAAATAAAAATTTCTTGAAGAAGAGGCTCTGTGAAGAAGTTAGCAAGCTGCATTTCAAACCTAACAGATACTAGTTCAACATATCCTTTTTAAACATGATCCCTAATAACTGATGTTTAATAGCTACATCTTAGCTCTAGAATGAACTGAATTTTTTGACAAATAGATGGCACTTAAGTTATCATAAAATATTTAACAGGCTTAAAGGATAACTAATATTTACTTAGTTTATTTATCATCCATAATATATATGCACAATATTGTCCAACAACAACATATTTAGCTTCGGTAGTAGATATGACTATGTAATTTTATTTCTAATAGTGCCATAGAATAAGAGATTTTCCAAGTAATTGACAACATCCACTAGTACTTTTTCTATCATCTTTATTTCATTCAAAGTCAGCATTTGAGCTACCAAATATAAATATCATCTACATAGATTTGCACAATAAATTATCGGAAAAGGTTCTTTGATGAATAGAGTATTATCAAAATTTCCTCTAGTAAATCCATGATCTATTAAAAATGTGCTTATTTGATCATACCAAGCTCTTGGATCTTGTTTGAGTCCATATAAATCTTTATAAAGTTTAAACACGGGATCTGGAAACTCAGGATGTTTGAAACCAAAAGGTTTTTGTACAAAGACTTTTTCTTCGATTAAAAATTTTAAAAAGCACTTTTGACATCTATTTGAAATAGTTTGAAAATTTTGAAGAATGCATATTCGAGTAATATTCTAATAGATTCTAACCTCGAAATAGGAGAAAATGTTTTATCATAGTCAACTCCTTCCTACTTTGAGTATCCTTGAGCAACTAGTCTGGCTTTATTTCGAACAAATCCTTCTTCATTTGGTTTTTTTCTAAATACCTATTTAGTTTCAATTATTAAGTCTCCATCTGGTTTGGTACAAGTTCCCAGGCATCATTTTTGTCAAACTATTCTAACTCTTCTTTTCATTGCAATTTTAAAGATTTTATCTTCGAGTGCTTCATCAACATTCTTTTGTTTTTTTTGGGATATGAGAACAATGTTATGTTTTAACTCCTTCTTTGGGATCTCTAATGATAAATTTCATTGGCTGATCATTTTGGATAGATTCATATTTTTCTCAATTGACTTCTTTTCTTTGCCACTTCACTTAGCTCATGAATTTTTCTTAGAAAGCATAGAGAAAGTAGTAGTTTATTGATAGTAGTCTTCCTCATCTTTTACCTCCTATGCTGGCAGTTTTAGTAGGACCAAAAATATCAATATGAAGTAAGTCTAACAGTTTGGTAGTGGATACTAAATCCTTGGTATTGACAAAATTTTCAATATGTTTACCTTTTGACATATCTCACAAGTATGATTTTCTAAATAGTCAATATCTAGTAGCCCACGAAAAAGATCATATTTGGCAAGTTTTCGATGAGACACATACTTATATGTCCCAGTTTCTTATACTAAATACTCAATTCCTTAGAGAAGGATGCAATACATATGTGCACGTCTAAGTTCCTTATGGAATCTAATGTATACATATTCTTGTCTCTGCTTCCAGGAAGAAGATTTTCCCAAATGAGTCTTTGACGAGACATTCATTCTTGCTACAACTTACTTCAAAATTTAATTCAAAAAATTTAAATTTTTTAATAAGTTATACTTTAGTCCTTGCAATAGATAAATATTTATGATATCACATGTATAATTATAACATATAGTACCTATACTGATGATAATTCCTTCTGAGTTGTTGCCACTTTGAACGGAACTTCCATAAAGTCAGCAACATTTCTTAATATGATTTGCTTCAATGCATGTGATTTTGACATCCACTATCAAGGTACCATGTCTTCTTTGTATCTAAAAGGTTTTTTCTTGTTTCAGTAATAGACATAAAACAGTGATCATCATCTTTTGGATCTTTTTTATTACTCTAGCTTGTTGATGCACTGTTTTTGGAGTATTCTTTTGAGGATCTTCCTCTATTTTCTGAGCATTCTAAGACATATGTCCATGTTTCTTGCATCCGTAGCATCTTTCATTAGTTTTCTTGTAAATGTCTTCAAGCATATCTTATATTTCTTTGGCAGTTTTATATGAGCATATTTTCTCGTGGTCATCTTTCCTTAGAGCATCATGAAGCAGATGTATTGCTTTGGCATCTATTTTTGAAGTATGAATAACTTTAGACATAGATGTTTCTCTTCCTGATCTTATCCTATCATTATTTTCATAAGTAGATTTTGTACACACTTAATGACTAGACAAGCTTCATAATCGATCGATTGAATATAATTTTTCATTCTATATCTTTATTTCTCATAGTATAAGTTATTTAAGTAAGGTGGCCTGGATATTAAAAGTCCGTATTAAAACATACTTTCACCCATATGTTCTATCGCTCTGAATATTTGCTTACTTTCTATTAAGCAATGAATGTGAGACCTTTCTCTGATACCAGTTAAAAGTACAAAAGGAGGTGAGGTGCACCTTTTCTTTTCTGTTAGTCAACTATTATTGCAGTTTGACAAATATAAAATATAAGAACTGTGAAGAAAGGAAAATGTACACATAATATTTTATAGTGGTTGGGTCTCAAAATGAGCCTTAATCCAGTCCTCTTGGGGTGAAATAATGTCTCATTATTTTTCTCTTTTTCTCTACTGATTTTTGATTAACCCAATGTTACAATTTGTTACAAAATGATTGAGTCTAATCAAGAACTCAATCTCTCAAATGCAAAGACTATCAAGAACCTTGACTCTTACTATTGAGTCTGTTAGGAGCTCAATGAATACACAAATATCTACTGAGTCTGTCAGAAGCTCAGCATACATAGGATAATCTACTGAGACTATTATGAACTCAGCATGATCTCACAATGAATATTGAGTCCTTTAGGAGCCTAGAAAACACTCTAATTATTTAATGCTATGTCTCACTCATGTTTTTTCCTTCTTTCCTTTTTATGTACACTAGTATACAATAAGTGATATAATGCTTATTAAATGTATAATAAAGAAAAACAGGTTTGACAACGTATAGTGAATTCTTCTCCTCTTGAAAACTAGTTCCTTATATAGATTTCAAAACAAGCCATTGGAAAAACCTAAGGGTATTGATCCTTTAAAAGAGTTAAGATTGTGGTCTCTTTCCAAGAATAAGGAAGAATCATATTGATGATTCATTTCCAATTCAGTTGATTGGTCCATTGGTAGTAGAAATAGTGATTATTATATAGCCATTTGAACGTTTTAAAAGTAGAAAGAATGGATAATTGAAAGTGCTAGATATGTGGATACTTGAAAGAAATAAATGATCATCAACTTAAGATACACTTTTCTTCAAGTCCTCTAGCACCATATTTAATACTTAAGTGTCTTCCAACACTTCTTTAAGTGTTTAATTATGTTCGGCATTTTCCAGTAATAAGTGTGGTGGTTTTTGTTTTGATCAAGAAATACTTTAGTTAACTTTTTTGATGGATCTCCTGCAATTTTTTCTCATTCATTAAATTAGAACACTAATAAAAGCAATATAGGGATTTTTCTTAGCATCTCAGTATTCATCTCGAGTAGTGGCTTTCAGATATGATGTAGTAGTATTAAAATTAGTTTCAGTATTTTCATTTAATATTTTGTTTACTTGATGCTTGTGAAAACCATCACTTCTTTATTCTATATCTTGTTTCAGATCACTATATGAGTGTGTAGCTATATGCTTGATCCAAGGTTTCTTCTAGGACACTTAGTGGCTTTCGACACCATGTCACATCTAGGGATTAAGTTGTATGCTTGATATAAGGGTTCTTCCAAGCCAGGTGGCTTTAGATGTCATGTCACATCCAGTCTAGTGTTAGGTTTAAGATCCGTTGGATGTCCAAAATCTAGTGTTAGGTAGAGTCTCTTTTAGGGGTTGAAGCACGCCACACTTATAACTAAGAGGTTACTAGATATTTAGAAAAATTTCTCCTTTGTTCGACTGGCTCACGTTGTGGAGTTTAACTCCAAGAATCTTTTCTAATTCACGCTTTACAGATTTCAGATCATTCAACCTAAAATAGACCAAGTTGGTAAATGGCCAGCCCATCAGTCCAAAAACCAGGATTAGTTAGATCAAGCCCCTCTTCCTTTGATTATCCTTTTAATTAATCCCCAACTTAATTCTTGTGTAGTGGCGATATGTGCTAGTTTAAAAGGGAGTACTAGTAATAGAAATACAGTTTCATCATAGACGACATAGGTCGAGAGCATAATAGTGCTAGAAATGATATAAAGGATATCTTTAGGAATTTGAAAATATAGATATGTATCGAGACAACATGTTATTGTAGAATTATCCTAAAGCCAAAGTTGTGAAGTCAGAATTGTGGAAGTCAGAATCGACATAGCTGATGATTTAGGTGTGTAGGCAGGGTCAAATGATTATTCATTGAGTAGTGGATGGTATGTTCTTAAGTGTTTACTAAGTAGAGATTGGTTTGGGCATATTGCATAGTATTTTATGAAGGAGAAGTAGATGGTTAGGAAGACTTAGATTCTGTTTGAGTAAGAGAGGAGTATATGGTTGTATGTTATTGTGTTAGAGAATCTAAGAATAAGTTGTGAGCAAGCGGTAAAGAAGTTAGTAATTGAAATTTTTAGACTATGCTTGTGGTTGTATGAGGAGACCCTGTAGTATCCATGAGGAGTATAAATCCATTTTTAAAAAGTAAGCTACAAGGAGCAGATTTTGATAGTAAGGTTGTGTGTAGGATTGAATCTGTTAGAGTGAGTGGTTAAGATTGACAATATTATTATTGATTCTCATAGGGTTAGTATTACTCAGGATTATGATTTAGTAGCATTAAGCCTGAGTAGTGATGAAAAGTTGTATGTTAACCATGTGTTGTATTGAATGATAAGCTTGAACTACAAATGATTATCCTAGTGTGAAATATTACATTATGAGGGTGGATAAAGAATTAGATGTTATTGATGTTACTAAGATAGAAAGAGTATTAACCTTTTAGTAATAGCCTTAAGAGGAAAAAGAGAAAGTTGAAAGTTATTTTAGAGACAAGTCCTGGAAGGAATTTAAGTAATGGTAGTTGTAGCCTTAAAAAGGGAAGTTTATCATTCATATGTACAGTGAATGCCTAATCTTTAAAGTTGATTAGTTGTAGCGTAGTACAGAAGAAGTCCTTAAACCTAGAATTTCTAGCTTTTATCCTAAGAGGTAGATGGTAAGATGACGAACCAAGTCGAGCCTTATGACTCAACTAGTAAGCAGGCCCAATGCAGAAATTTATGATCAGATAATGACCCATTCTTACTCTAGTGTACCTTAATCAAAGATAAATGTTTTTCCCATGACTTTTTCTAACACCTTATGTAGATTAATGTCTATGTTCAATTTCTAGGATAAGAAGAAATTGCTTCAGAAAAAATGAAAATCTTGCTTATGATGCAAATATCCAGTAGGGACGTAAAAAAGGGGGGCCTATCAACTTGTTCCAACATGTGTATGGTATGATTCATACATCTAGTTTCTATTATATTTTAGCTATATAGTTTATTTCATAACTTTAGTTTTTGAACCCCAACTTAACTATTCTGTGAATGAATATGTAAATGATTGCAGTGTGTGCCTAGTGACTCTTTGTTTTGGAGCTTAAGGTTGGTTAACATTAGGATAAGAAGAAGAAGTGTCCTCGTGGATATAGAATATTAATCCCGTGGCTTGGATTAGTATGATTACCTTACACGTAGAACCTTGTACCTACAAGTTAGGCTCGAATGTAGTAATAGCTTGTAGTTAGCCTTAGAAGGTTGTAACCATCAGTACACTTATGATACTTATAGGTTGTAAAGGATGAGCAATACAAAGGAGAAAGTATAGTTGCAGGGTGAAATCTAAGATAGAAATTATAAGTTGTATTTCTAAGGCCAGAATAACATACATGTTATTTTAGTTGGTAAGTATATTTTCATGAGTAATTCAGCAGTCAACAAGTTATCCCTCATAGTTGAATCTTCTTAATGCTAGCTTATATCTTCAGTCAACGGAGAATGAACTCAAGGAGAGAGAACACCTTGAATTTTTGAGCTAGAATTTTAGCCATTCTATGTATGCAGTTGGACCAAACCATATGATTTCTACTTGTTTGTAGATGATAAAATCATTTCTAATGTTTAGATGTAGTGTTTAATATGATTCAAGGTCATAAGATAATTCTAGAAAAAATTATGTTAAAGACTTTTCTACCTTCTTAGTTTTCATATTGTTTCAAGCATAGGTCAACCTCAAATGTTTATATATCCTAATTTCCGAGAACTTATGTGGCCTATCCTATCAAATCAATGGTCTCTGATACTAGTTTCCAAGAAAACAAATTATGTGTCTATCTGGGGTTGGAGTAACATATTATGAGCATTTTACTAAGGTCTATGTTGTACTGCAATTTCTAGAGCTCGCTATTTTTTCCCTGAAATAGGGATGCATTGCAAAACCTGTTCTTCTGGAATAAGATGGAAATGCAGATGTATTCCCAATGTATAAAATTTTCATCTTTTTAACCTATTTTTCCTAAGATATTTTGGTAAATTACTAACTTAAAATACCCACAACAACACTGCTTCAAGGGCTCTAAGGAAAATAAGTCAAACATATAGAGAAATCTTATTCTGTACTCATTCTCTCAATTTTGAATAAAAAAAAAGAGAGAAGAGTAGTTTTTCTCTCAAGTCTTCAAGCTAGGGTTCTTCTCCAAAAATCTTCACGAACTCCGTTCCAAACTATATTCTTGTGTTTAAAAGCTCTGTAAAAGGTATGTAAGGAATTCAGTAAGGGTTGCCTTCCACCGCTGTGTCAAAACCCTCAAGATTCAAGATTAGATTTTTGAAGTAGTAAGTTCTACGATTATCTAATTCATCTTGTATGTTGGGATTACCCTTCCATGAATTTTTATTGAACAATTTATATGAATTTTACATATTATATTGTAAAGTTGCATGTCCCTTGAGTTGCAATCAATTGTACGTTGGTCATGATTGAAAGAATAAAGTTGTAGAGTTATGTTTTTTGAATTGTAGTATAAGCATGATATGTGGTAAGGTTTTTCATAAATTGTGAAGTTATATATTATCTCAAGTGTGCAGAAAGAGTAATATTATCATAATTTATTTGGCTTTGTACAATTTTAAAACTGTTTCTCAGAGATTGTCAGAATGTATTGAGTTTCAGACTTTACAAATACATAATTTATATTGGGAGTCAATAATATTTTAAAGATGTTTTAAATAACTGAATTTTAGGTTGAGAAAGAATGAGATTGTTTTATAAAATATTGATTTATGTCTATATGACAGATTATTTCCCAAATAGGTTAATACATAATCTTTCACAAAGAGGCTAAAATTGAATTTGTATTTGGTTAGTTTATTCCCATAAAATGAGAACTACTGCTCAAGATGAGTAGTTTTCAATAGTTGTCAATTATTAAAGTATTAACATAGAGAAGATTTGGTTATGATTTCCCTATCCCATAACCAATGTCGCCAAACATAGGAAGGATTTTTATATACCAATTTCTTTTATATGGATTTTTTCTTAGTGGATCTACTAGTAGAATTTTTTATTTCCATCTAACCTAACGAGGTTTAGGGGGCCCTACAATAGGGGAATAAGTTGGACTTGGTAGATACATGAATGGAATATATCAGTTATAATACCTCCTATTGTAGCTTCTTTTTCAGTCTGAACTAATATGATTTGTCAAAAGGTTTGAACTAAGCATCTTTTTACTTTGTTAGACCTAAATGAGATTTGAGATGTCTTACTATGCTTTTGATGACACTCTATAAGGGAATGTTTACTGAGTTTTACTTATACCCTTGAAAACTGAAGTCTTATTAACTGTCTATTTTGCATAATATTTCATATTGAGATTGTTTCTCAGACTCAGAATTGTAGTTTTAATAATTAATTGATGATCAATTTTACTCTATTTACGCATACATTCTTTATGATGAGTTAAAAGTTCTTTTTCATACTTGATATTTTAAATACATCCATATATCATGCATGATTTTGTTAGCATAATAGTGTTCATCTTGGATTGTATCAGTATAGTAGTGTTCAACTTGGATTGTGATAGCATAGTAGTGTTCAACTTAGATTGTTTATCCTAATAGTGTTCAGTTCAACTTGTGTCAGGATAGTAACATTCAGTCACTTTCTGTCAATGTAGCATTGTCCAATCAATGCTATTCATTTTATTCATGCATTGTATAGACTAATCCATGCTATATTGAAGTTGAGCATATTGGTATAGCATGTTTATTGTTACCTTTATGCATACTCAGTACATTCCAAGTACTGATGCATGCTTTTACCATGTAGATTTGGTCTTCCATCCACACATACTCGGCTGACTAGATCTGTAGATCCTATTTTGAGAAGCTTTGGTGAACCCTAATGATTTGAGTGCCACCTTCTTATATTTATTTTTATTAGAAATGGACACTGATTAGTTTTTTCTAAACTAGATAGGGACTTGTCCTAACAACTAGTTATTCAGGTTAAAAAATGGATTTCATACGGGATGTAGTAGCATTGATATTGGTTTTAGTATTTTTGTTTAGTATTTTATTTACTTTATTCTTGTGAGAGCGTATCACTTCTTTATTTTATATCTGGCTTCCATTGGGTGTATGCGTGTATAGTCATATGCTTGATCCAAGGATAGTTCCAGACCACTTGGTGGTGGATGCCTTGTTGCATCTAGGGGTGAGCTTGGGGCGTTACACCAAATGCATAGTGCACACCCTTGTCGGCATTAACTATTGTGGCTAAAGTTGAAGTCACATCTGAGTCATTAGAATACTTTTTGCACTAAACAAAAGAAGAAAAATTGGTAGTATCAATAAGAACCACTAATCGACCCAAAATAGCAATAAGTATAAATCTCAAATCAAATAATAAGTAGATAAGACTTAACAAATAACAATGTTGTTTATGCAATGACAAGTCTTTAACTCTAGTCAAATGACAACCTCAACAATTCATAAAAACCAACAAGTAGTGTCACAATAACTATAATTCTAAATCTCATGTAAAAATTCTTTTAATAAATGATTCATCAATTACGTATGCATAATGTTTGTTAGATGTCACCTCAATATCAGTATGTACACACATACTAAGGGACTTCTTAGTGTCGAACGAGTCATGACATGTAGGAGATGTAATGATATGACACTATTGTACATAACATATTGCACTTAAAACCTAAAAAATAGAGTATGTTCTTGAGTAATAACATTGAGTTTTAATGCATTTATTGAGTATTTGTACGGTTAAGTCAATATTAGGAAGTTTGGAGTAATTGTATAGAAAAAGAGCAGTTCTTACATGATTAAGAGACATTTTACCTGTCACCAGACAAATCGTCTAACCTAGCCTTCTAAAACTGTTTAAAACACCTTAGACAGAAAATGGATCAAATGAATCATCTGAAGATTAGACGATTCACCTGAACCTGTCATCTACTTGATGCTTCACTGGATAAAGAATAAAAAACTAGGCAGTCTCAACAGAGATTCTATCTATTTGAAGATGATTCGCCTAAGGGATTCGTATCTTGTGAAGGTTACTGGATAAAAGAGATGACAGATAGAAGACCAGACGGTCTATCTGTCACCAGGAGTTTTGTCTAGTGTCTCGCCTAAACTTAACAAAAGGCCCGATCCGAGTTTCTGATATTGCTCTTACATCCATAATCTATAAATAGCAGAATTAACATAGTTTTAAGGGAATTTTGATAGAAATATATTTGGAATGAATTAAGACTTGTGATTTTAGGGTTTGATACCAATATTCTTCAAGAACACAAGTGTTAAATTCCTTGATCATCATTCCATAATTAATTGGAAGTTTAATTCTGTGGTATGTTCTTCACTGATTTATAGTTTCATTATTGTATGTTGATATCAATAGTGGGCTAAAACCCCAACCCTAGGGTTGTGGGAACCATGGGTTAAACTTTTTTAGGATTGTAATTTACATAGGATTTTTGCATCCAATCCAACGTATGAACATAATCTCTACCTAATAAATGACTTTTAGTAGTTTCAAACACTAGAGCACTCCTAGGTTTAACTAGAACTAACCATGTGATTAAAAATAGGAGTTGAGATTATGCTAAGGGATTCAGGGGGTTAACCCTCATCTAATGGTTGTTGTTGTAATAAGAGTAATCATCTTGAGTTACCACGATATTTTAAATGCACTCATTCACATCCCTACCTGATGTAAAAGAGATTTTCTTAAGATTAAAGGTTGAGAAAACATTAAGTAAATAGCATTGGACTTCTATGTAACACTACATTCAGGAGAGATTGCACATTCTTATAAGATTACAATCCAAAGGTAGGTTGAACTCTGTGAACATGAACCTAGGTTAACGATACACTAGAATCATCCTATAATTGCAAGCAATAACAATGAACACTGCTATGCAATTAATCCCCTTTCATACTTTCCATTCATAGCTAGAAAAAAACACTAACTATTAGCTACTGCACTAGGGCGTACATCTGATATCATATTCCCTGTGAGATCGACCCCAACCTAGTTGGGTTTTATATTTTGACAATGATTGCTTATACTTTTGAGGAAAGTGTAATTTGAGCATTATCGTGTATCAGGATCCATGTACCATACCAGAGTAGCATGCCCTGAAAAGGAAGAAATTACGGGTTCAAGCCTCGTTAGTCCCGACTCCCGATCCATAATATAATAATTATATTGTTCTGGTGTGGCCCTTATGTAAAATAAGTAAATATATTGTACTAGTGAATCACGACCCAAACTCGAGTCATGATGGGTCTAACATCCACCTTTAGAAGAGCCTATCTATATAGATGGGAGCTATAAACAGTGGAACATAACCCCTCACAACAACCAACAGAAAGGAAAAGAAAAGAATAAAACTAACATTGAATGAGTTATATACATACAACCCAACCTAAAACCTGATGTCAATGGAATAAAGAGCTACAAACCGTGTATCCAAAAGAAATATATACATTATACAAGCAACTAAGGTACAAAATATGAAAATCCCATTGGGAAAAAAATGAGCAGACACCAACTAGAGAGAGACACACCCATCCTGTATGCTAGAAGCTCACCGTAAGTCTCTAAGCAAAAGTAAGTTGGTCCGCACGATCCCGTCTCTAACGTTGACCCATACTGTTATCTGCACCACAAAAAACAGTGAAAAAGTGCAGTATGAGTACTATAAATAGAAGCACCCAGTATGTATCATAGGACGATCGGGCTCAAATAAAGTATAAGTAAAGCAAGGCGATATAGGTAAAATAGGTCACAACATGAATTAAGTAGAAAAGGAAGCTAACTACGCATCTGAAGAAATAATAGGAATGGTGTACAATAAAGCCCAACTAAGATAAATAATTTAAATTCTAACAAAGTAGGTCTATGTACTTTTGTCTCACAGTATTCAACTACCACAAAACCACAAGTTAACAGAATACCAAAAATGTAGTCGTGCTCTAGCTGGGTATGGAGACTACTAAAAAAGATAACAAATATAGTAAACAAAGGAATAAAGGAATAAAGTAAATTAAGTACAAAATATAACCAAAAAATTTTCCCATACGATTACTAGGTACATACCAAAAGAAAACATACAAAACCTACCTAATGCCTCATCCGACCAATAGGTACAATCAGATAAAAAATAACTCATCGTGAATACCCCTGTAAGATCAAAGAGTACAAATAGCGTGGTAGAAATGAATGCAATGGGATGAAATCAAGGAATAACTACTACGACTCCCAACCTACACTCGGAGGCCCTAACTCTCAAAAGATGCTCTTAGATAAGCACGGGAAGTCCTACCTCTGGATAAAAAACCTTTGTTAAAGATAGGAGGTCCCACCTACGGATAACAACTCCCAACTAACTATAAAAGGTCCTACCTCCTAACTAATAGCATACAATTAATCAAGGGAGGTCCCACCTCCATACTACAACCTTGGTGATAATATAAGTATGAAACCCTTAAACCGGTCTCACATTATGAAAATATCTCCATACCGCATCGCGGTCATAGAGTTTTAGTTATAGAAAACTCTTTCCAATTATGTTCTATTTTAAAATCCAATTTTCAGTGCCATTAGGTCCTTACCACATCACAACAATATTAGGTCCAACCCGATAGTCTGTTACACAGGACTAACTCGACTATGCATGTAATGGTAAAA
>JBDJHY010169104.1:0-12381 GCA_039654485.1 Withania somnifera | reverse complement strand
CTAGTTTTGATGTTACTTCATGCATGATCAACTTTAAAAAATCATATCTTTTAATATATAATGTTAGGTGACCTATGAACTATCAAAATAAAGGTTTTTGAATCTAGTTTCTAACTCAATAAACTTTGTATTGTTTAGTGTTCGGAGTAAACCGTTATGACCATTTTAATGAAGCCCTTTTAGTAGCAAAAGTTTCAACAGACTGTAGTTCAAACTATGACCGTAGATTGGTATCCATGGACTGTAGATCAAAATTAAGGACCATAGATTGGTTCATGGTTTTGGTCCAGTGATCTCATTTTTCAACCCTTATCAAGGTATATGGGTTTCACGAATCGTAGAATGTTCCACGTACCTTAGAACGGTTTGTAGAAGGTCCTGGGCCATGTGTTTAGCCAATTTTCCTGAGGTCTTTAAGAAAATTCCAATGAATTAAAGGCGTAAGTCCCATGACATTTGGAACTATAAACATGAAATTATAAATATACTAAGCCATAATTCCATTCATCTTTTGGCTAATCAATTAAAGGAAGGTTTTTTTTCAAACTTCTTCAAAGACACAAGAACTAGGGTTTTCATGGAGATTTCTCTATAGAAGCTTAATTATTCATTTTATCCATCAAAATGATTCTAAGAAGGTATATGGACTTTCAAAAAGGACTCCTTTAATCCTTGTTCCTAAAATCCCTTTTATAAATAAGGGTTTGAAGATGTAGAAGCATGTTAGGGTTCATATATAATTCAATAAACTAAGATTCCTGAGTTGATGATTTACTTGATGTTTTGAGTTATAATTATGATGTTTGCATATCAATTTATAAATTTTTGAATTCCTTATGAGTTAGCATGTTTTTTGAAATTGAAGTAAGAAATATGAAAAGAGTTTTGAAGCATGAGTAAACTAATGATTTCAAGGACTCTTCAAACTTGAATTGGGCATTAAAGTGTAATAATTACTTGACTTTTTACATGTGTTGAGTATGAGAGTGAAGTTTTTCTAGATTAACTATTTTGACTAGTTGATTCTAATTGAAGAGAAGTTTTGAAAGTATGAATTACGTAATGATTTGAATTTTATTCTTGAAACATGATATGAGAATAGAAGTGTCATAATTATTGACTTTCTAGTTAACATGAATTTTAAAGTTGAAGTGGAAGCAGGAAACAAGTGTTGAAGCATGAATTTAATATTGTTTTTCAAAGTTGTTTAAAAACTTGAGATGATTATTGAAATAGCCAAGATTGATGATTTTTACTTGGTTCTTGAACCTATTTATGAAGCATGTCTAGATTGAAGAGTTTTTTGCTAATTAAGCCCAATCGAGAATCTTGATGATGATTTTATTACATAATTCATAAGGTGAGATATAAAGAAGATAATGAAGAGTCTAATTGAGTTAATGTTCCTATATATTTTTTTCTAAATTGACGTTTAGGGCTAATTTGTTCCAATGAGGGTGTTCTACTAATATAGAGTGTTTTTTATGTAGTTTGACTTATGGTTCCATTGAGGGTGTTCCATTAAGCCAAGAGTGTTGATGTCTTATATGGGAGGATTATTATACCAATGGTGGGCATGAGATTACAGTACCCGTTTACCTGCATAGTTAATGTAAGGTATTATTTTGGTACCGCTCAGTTGTACCTAGAGTGACTTGGTTGATCCACTAGGAAAGAGTATCTCATCCCATGGTAGAGTAAAAGGGCCCCTATGTCATGACCCAAAAATCGAGTTGTAATGGCGTCTATATTCCACATTTAGATAAGAAAAATCTCTATCCCAGACCATTAAGCGATGGGTCAGAACCAAGTGCCACAAGATAAAAAAGGAGAAGAAGAGAAAAACAAGGATACATAACAAAAAGTAAAACCCCCAGAACCTGGTGTCATGGAAGTCGAACATCTATATATACAAAATAGTACGAAAGACAACCCAAAACGGGGAAAACCCCCCAAATAGATATCTAGGGTTAAAACTAGGACAACTCAGATGACAGAAGAAGATCTAGTCAGCAAGAACGCCAGTTGCTCAACCAATCTCCTGAAACATCTCTAAACTACCTAACACGATCGCGTCCACTTTGCTGATTTATACCAAGATCTGCATAAAAAAAATATGTAGAAGTACAGTGTGAGTACCAAAAACAATGGGTACCCACTAGGAGTCAAAGGTCGACTGGGGCAGGCACTATGGGTTCTTTACTTTTTTATGGGGTAGAGGGCTTTTGTATATTATAGCACAGGCCATGACTATACTTTTACCTTGATTAATGTTGCATATTGCCCTCTTGTTCTATAGAAAACGCATTTCCTATCAATTAGTTCCAAGAAAGCATCTGGTCAAAATCATACATAATCAAGGAAAAGAGCGATCATACACAAATAGGTCAGTATTGTATAAGTGCATCTAAGTCACAGACAAGACATGAATAAAGCGACATGTACCTGGAGCTCCAACATAACTACCACAAAGAAGAATCATAAAAGATAGTAAAAGACAAATAATGGAATAATATATCGACTAGTAAGCAAGGAAAGTAACCACAACAAGCCTAGCTAGCAACAAAATATACTAGCATATAAGCAACCAACGGGACTCCCCTCGTAAGCCCGAAGAGTACAAACAATCACGAATAATGCAATGAAAAGGGATGCTAAGAAAAGAAAATAGTGCTAGTCCGCACCCTCCCCAGCATGTAGATATGGCATAAAGGAACCACGATAGATCACTACATATACCACTACTCCACCTGCATACCCCTCCCCCAAGCTATACAAGATGACCGGCATAGCGACCCAGGTCAGAAGGCCCATGGAAGGATTTAATCCCACGTACAAAATTCTTTTAAAAATACAACTAGGAAATAGTCATCAGGGCAAAAATGTCAAAACTTGAGATCAGACCGTATATCATATCTCAATGAAATACTCATGTCCAACCATGTAGGAAAATCCCAATCTCAGTAAAACTCATTTGTCGCCATGTAGGATATATCCATAAATCATAGTGATTATGAGAAAAGAAGATCAAAAAATATCTCCATCCTGCTCTTGAGCATAGTAATGGAAAATATAAATACAATGGATAAGAAATCACTTTTTGATTATTATACTGTCGAATACCCAATACTGTTTAAAGCATCAATGCATGCTCGCAACACAGAACAAATCAGCAGTCTAGATAGGATATAAAAACACCATCTAAGTCAGCGGGATAGGTACTAAGCTCTAATCACTAGTATAATACCTTCCTCAACCTCAACTACATTACAGAGATGACATGAAATACCCGAATAGGGCATCGTAGCCCTAGGGATATTTTACAAGAAAAAAGGCCAGAAAGATGGGTCGTCATCTAAGATAACAACTGTAACGGGACTTCAAACTAGTAACCCAGACCCAAGAAGGAAATTTCCCAAGAATATAAAATACTAAATACTAGTCTGAAATACATAAGTCGTAGCCTACCTAGATTCTGGTGATATCCTTAAGAAATGCACCGAGTTAGCTGAGAACCATGAACAAGATCGGAATCATACAAAACTAAAAAAACATAATCCACACATCAAGACGAGTAAAGCAAGACCCATATTTCTAAATAAAAGCTTGAGTACAATTTTGGGCTAAAAATGGCCTCGTAGGCCCCGCAGCCTGAAAAATAAAAATAAAAATACCAAGAGTAGAGCTCATTTCCAGGAACCTCTGGTTTAAATTTAAGCTTAATTCGATAAGCAACAAGTGAGATATGAGATCACAAATTTATTATAATATAAAAATTAAATGCGAAAATGTGTTTAGGAACAATCCGAAATGATGAGAAATGAGCTCACAAAGATTTCCTACTGAATCTCCTTTGAATATTATTACGCTTGACATATCCTGAATTTGATCTCGAAAAACCAATCATAGATAACTAATAATTAACTCTTTATCTACCATATAAATTGACAGTAGTATCGGTTAATGGCATGAGACCAAAGGGGTTCATTTTCTTTCAAAGTTTATAAGAACATGCTGAAGTTGAAAAATTGTATAGAGAGACAAATAAATATACATATATAGGTAGAGGTTTACCTAGAAATTACTAACTTAATGCAATATTTTCCTTTTTAAAAAAATTAAAAGATATAGGCAAAAATTATAAGATAACTATGCAAACGTTTTATATCATTTAATATGTAATGCTTATTGTGTAATAGGTGGCAACCATTCACTATAGAAAATATATTTCCCACGTTTTCCTTCCACGTAATGCGGCATTTCCAAAAATAGCTCATACCCCGTTATTAAATACTTGGGTATCGTATATGATTGTTATAAATTGAATATAACTTTTAAAATTAGTAGAAAATTATTTATAATAAAACTTACCGCTTTAGATAATAATATTTTCAAAGCAATTAGTCCCGCTATTACAGGTTAAATATTAATTGTTACTTACTTTTGTAAAATAAATAAATACGGGACTTGTGCATTTGAAAAACTACTTCATTATTATTGAAAATATTTTTAGGAGACTCTAAAATATATGAATTTATTTTTATTTAAGAAATGACATTATTATTAGTTAAAATCAGATAACTTAATTTACCTTTACAACAACGCAACTGAAAGCCCCCGGATTCAAACTAAAATTCCTTCTAGACTAAAGTCCACAATGATTAAAGGTCGTTTATGTTGATAAATGCTCAGAGAAGCTATAAATAAAAAGGGAATCAAGCAATAGAACTGCCACAGAACGAACTATCAATCCCAACAAGTCACAAATGACCTGGGGGATGTAGCTACAAGAATGCTCTAAATACAGAGAAATCGTGAAAGTACGAAAATGATTTTGAGGGTCATTCCAACATCCCCCACCAATGGAACTTTTATCCAAGAAAGTTAAGACGAAAGAAGTACTTGAAGAGTTAAATAGGTAAGGTACTGGTCTCGCAATCTCTCTCCATCTTCCAGGTAGCTTCCTCGACCGAAACAACTCTCACAAAAAGAATATACCAGGACCTAATCCGCCTCACATCCCTAAAATAATAATGGACTCAGGTTGCTTAACATAAGTCAAACAATTGTCCAACTGAATTGACTCATGATGAAGTACATGGGAGGGGTCAGGTACATAGGTACGAAGCATAGAGACGTGGAAACTGGATGAACCATTGCTAACACTACAGGTAGGGACAATCTATATACAACATTGCTAACTCGCTCAGTAATCTCCTATGGCCTGAATAACTTGGGGATAAGCTTTCTCCTCTGACCAAGCCTTATGATGCCCTTCATGGGAGAGACTCGTAGAAAGAACATGTCTTCAACAATAAACTCAATAGGCCGAAGTCTACGGTCTGTATTTTTGCCTACCTTGTGTTTTCTACAATCCTTTCTAGATAAATCTAACTGTCTCTGTAGCATCTAATATCAAATACAAGGCTGGAGGATGAACATCAACACTACTATACCAACCAATCGGCGATCTACAAAGCCTACCATACAAAGGCTCGAATGGTGTCATCTAAATATAGGAATGGTAGTTGTTATTGTATGAAAACTCTATAAGGAAAAATTCTGGTTATGACTACCACGAAAAAAAAATACAAGTACAAAGTATATCTTAAAATACCTGAATGGTCCTATCAGACTGACTATCGGTCTGTGGATTAAAGGCAATACACAAAGCTACTTCTATACCCATCTTTCACTGTACAGTCTTCCAAAATTATGAAGTAAACTATGTACCTTTGTCTGAAATAATAGAATATAACACCTCATTCAGGTGGAGAACCTCCTCAACATATAAGACAACAAGTCTCTCAGTACCTCAAGATGATGAAGTAAGTAAGAAGTGGGCGGGCTTGGTAAATCAATCCACGATGACCCAAGTACAATCATGACCACTGGAATTACAATGATGTCCAGAAAAAAAATCCATTGTAATGCTCTCTCACTTCCACTCATGAATAGGGAGTCACTGCAACACACCACCTGGTCTATGGTGCTCGAACTTCAATTGCTGATAGTTCAAGCACCAAGGAACAAACCTCATAACATTAGACCTCAAGCGAAGCCACCAATGATTCTATCTCAAATCTCTGCATATATTTTCTATACATGGATGTATGGAATATAGGTACAATAGTCCTCGCGGAGGATAGTATGAATCAAATCATCAACCATAGGAACACAAATACATTTGCCTATCAATAATACACCATCAAAATATAATAATACACCATTGTACTCACTCTTTAGAACAAACTCTCAGATACAAACCAAGGATTTATCCTCATACTAAAGTTGTCGGATCTAATCAGGTTAGAGTAGGTCTAGCCTTAATGTGCACAACAAATATGTTTGGATATAAAATGTCCATATTGACCAAATGATTATCTAGATACCAGATTTTCAAGGCTAATGGCCTCTTAGAAATTACTATAAAAGACAAACTACCCATGTTAATTGCCTTCTGGATCAAGGAGTCTATAACCACATTTGCCATATTCGAATGGTAGAGAATGTCGATATCATAGTCCTTCAGAAGCTCAACCTATCTTCGTTATCTAAGATTGAGCTCCCTCTGACTCAATATATACTGCATACTGTGGTGGACGGTGAAAATATCACAATTACTCCATATAGGTAATGTCTCCAAATCTTGTGCACAAAAACTACCAATGGCAACTCCAAATCATGGGTGGCGAAGTTTCACTCATGAACCTTCAAATAACATGAATAATAGAAATAAATCTACTCTGTTGTATCAGCACACACTCCAAACTTACACTGAATGGATCATAATAAACTTTATTCAAATGTCCCTCAACTGGAAGTCACCATACTACTACTGAAGAGAGAAAATCCTTGATCCTTATAAAACTGGACTCACAGTCCTTAGACTACCAGAAAGGGAAATCCTTTCGAGTCAACCTAGTCATATGAGTTGCTATGAAGGAAAATGCTTATAAAAATAGCCTGTAATAACCAGCTAACCCAATAAAACTGCAAACCTCTGAGGGAGTAGTAGGCCGAGGCCACTCACGAACTACTGAAACCTTTGCTGGATCCAAACTAATACCTGACGAAGATACATGACCCAAGAATGCAACAAAGTCTAGACAAAAAGAACATTTCGAGAATATCACATAAAGATGCCTGGTCTTCAAAGTATGAAGTCCAATTCTCAAATTCTCCTCTTACTACTCCCAACTCCGGGAGTAAATTAAGATATTATCAATCAACACAATCACGAAGAAACCTAGATATAGACTGAAAACTCTAGTTATGAGATCCACAAATGCGGTTAGGGTGTCCACAAAAATTACATAACCAGGAATTCATAGCACCAATATCGGGTCCAAAAAGCAGTCTTTGAAATGTCCCCAGCCTAAATCCTCAACTGGTGAGCACCTAACCTCAAATCAATCTTTGAAAACATAGTAGCACCCTAAAAATGGTAAAAAAATATCACCAATCCTCAGCAAACGATACTTATTATCAATACAAACCTTATTCAACTGTATATAATCAATGTACATATGTATATTCATATCCTTCTTCTTCACAAATAACACTAGAGCACCCCACGTGGAAATATTAGGATGGATAAAGCCTTTGATATCAAATCCTGAAGCTAAGTACTGAGATTTTGGAGCTCTGCTGGAGCCATACGATAAGGTGCAATAAAAGTAGGATTGGTGACTGGCTAAAACTATATAGAGAACTCAATAACACGCTTGGGTGGGAGGCTAGGAAACTCATTAAGGAAAACATCAATACACTCTCCAACTATGGGAACACACTCAAGGAAGAAGTATCAACACTCATATAATGAATATAATCTAAGTAAGCCATACACCTCCTGGCAAGGAATCTACTAGCCTGCATACTTGAAATAACCGACACTAGAGAGTGAAAAATAGGATCCATTCATATCATCGGGGGTACACCAGGCACAAATAAGGTAAAGGTATTGGAGAATTAATCCAAATCCATATCATAAGAGGATAACCAATCAATGCTCGAAATCGTATCAAAACTAATCATGTCTAAATCCATAAGATCAGTCGGAGTGTCCAACTCCCGTATAGTAACAACACAAGCATTTTGAATCATATCCACTACTAAAAGATTACCTATAGGAGTATCCACACTCTTAAGTAGAGGAAAAGGTCCACACATAATATCTAAACCAGGCGAAAAATATACGAAAACATAAAAATATGTAGAACTAGGGTTAAATAATTCCAAAGTTGGTTGTTGAAGAACATTTAACATACCAATAACCACTGCTTCAGAAGCCTTTGCCCAAGATCTTTCAAGTACAACATAAAACTGATGGCACCCGTCGCCTTTCTGATCTCCTCCTTAGACCCCTCCTCTATTATTATAGACCCTCCCACAACCACCTCGAGTTATCTGACCACCCCTAATAGGTTGGCTAATAATGTTTAAATTATGCCTCCCACTGACGCATAAAAGATCATTGATAAATATAGACCCCAACTAGGTTGGGGTCGATCCCACAGGGAATATTGTATCGGATGTACACCTAGTAGCAGTAGCTAATAGTTAGTGTTTCTTTCTAGCGATAAACGAAAAGTAAAAAAGGGGATTTATGTGTATAAAAGTGTTTTTGTTAATGCTTGTATTTATAGAGTGATTCAAGTGTATTATTAATCTAGGTTAATATTCACAAGTGCTTAACAAACTTTTGAATTGTAAGCTTATATAGTTGTGTGATCTTTCCTAAATATGAGTTACGTATAAGTCCAATGCTATTTGCCTAAGTGTATCTAAACCTTTAATCCTAGATAAATCTCTTTTACACCGGGTTAGGTCTGTGAAGGAGTTCATTTTCCTTATCATGGTAACTTAAGATGATCACTCTTACTACAGTAGAACCATTAGATGATGGTTAACGCCCCGAATATCTTAGCATAATCTCAACTGCTAGTTTTAACCACAAGGGTAGTGCTAGTTAAACCTAGGCATGTTCTAGTGTTTGTAATTATTAAAAGTCATTTATTACATAGAGATTATGTTTATACATTAGAATAGATGTAACAACCATATGTAAATTACAATCCTAATAAAATTTAACCCATGGATCCCACAACCCTAGGGTTGGAGTTTTAGCCCTTCATCGACATCAACATACAATAATGAAATATTAAATCAATGAATAATATACAATAGAAATAAAGTTCTAATTAATTGCAGAACGATGATCAAGGAAATCCACATTTGTGTTCTTGAAAGAATATGTGTATCAAAACCCTAAATTCACAAGTCTTTAGTCTCTCTACAAAAGTCTATTCCAAAGGTCCTCCTTAAACTACACAAAATCTGCTATTTATAGAGTATGTGTGTAAGTACAATATCAAAAATATGGATTGGGCCTCCATTCAGCTTTGGTGAAACCTCAAATGATATTCCAGGTGACAAACAAACCGTTTCAGCTTCCTTTTGTCACCTCCCTTAAACGATGAACTTTCCCTCGAGTGATAGAGTAGGGCGAATCATCTTCAAACATACATAATGTATGTTTGAGCGACCTGGGTGTTGATTTTATCCAGTGAAATATTTATTGGACAACAGCTTCAGGCGAACCATCTGTTGCCAGACAAACCATCTTCTTTATCGTCTGTCTGGGTCTTTTTGTCCAGTAACATTCCTTTTGGGCGATGGGTAGAGGCGAGCTATCTGGTGACAGGTGAAATGACTCTTAATCATGTTTCCTTTTTTATGTACAATTACTCCAAACTTCCTCATATCAACTTAACCCTGCAAATACTCAGTAAACCTATTAAAACACACTATTCTTACTCAAGAATATGCATTATTTCTCAGGTTTTAAGTGTAATATGTGACGTGAAATACCTTTACATCAACACCCTCAACCTAAAACATTTGCTTGTCCTAAAGAAACAACTAAACCTCACTTCAAGTACTTAAAACACCGCTAGTACATAACTCATCTCAGCATAATTACTTATTGGGAAACATGTCGTATTAGCTAACAACATCTATTCACAAACTACAACTTTTTGAGTTCAACATTGAAGGACCTTTCACAAGGCTTGTATATCCTAGACTATAAAATTAACTCATTCATAATTGATCAAAGTATCAACTTGCTCTCACAACAAAGAAGTCCACACACAATGAGATCTATTAACATTGGGACTAGGAAAGTATCATCTCACACTTAGAAAGAAATTAATTGTATACAAAATAGCCATAGGCTTTCCCTTATCAATTACAACTTAGTTTTCAATACATTAACCTGAATCACATCAGGACTTTGTTTGGCTTATAATGTCAGTTTGAGTGTTGGTAAGGCATGATTTCGGAACTTAGTGACTGACTCAGTTTATTCCATTACCCTACTTTTCCTCTTCCATCATTTTTCTTTTACAATCTTCTTTTCTTAACACTTGGCCTCAAGCCCTTTTATATACAACTTGAACTCCTCCCCTTTTTCTATCTTTTTGTGTGTATACTCTTCACACTTAGTGTTGTGGGTGATGAAGTATAAGTTTATTTTTTTTCCTTTCATTTGTTTTCTTTTATATGAGATAGCTTCATGGTAGCAACCCTTAACCAAAATCCAAACTTAGGTTGAAGACACATTACTTAAACAGGAACAAGGCCAAGACAGAGTGACTACCACATATTATTTAGAGGTGTTTTATACCTATCCAC
This sequence comes from Withania somnifera, assembly GCA_039654485.1. Taxonomy (NCBI): domain Eukaryota; kingdom Viridiplantae; phylum Streptophyta; class Magnoliopsida; order Solanales; family Solanaceae; genus Withania; species Withania somnifera. The sequence goes on along the minus strand of JBDJHY010169104.1, from coordinate 1,683 downwards.
CTTAGACTTAGGTTACAATGCCTAAATCTAGGTTCACAATATCTAATAGAGAATCGGATCCTCAACACGACTTCTCATTCTCATTCTTTTCCTTTCGGGGGGCAATTCAATAGTAGGTTTCAGTAAGATATAAAAGGTTTAACTTGGAAACTCAATAATTTTTTGGTGACTCTTTTAAGGCTTTAGTGACATATCAAAAAGGCCTAGGATTATTTTCATATCAGAATACTTTCTACTTAGTTACAATTTGAACCAGGAAAGTTCTAGATATTATATAAATAAGAAAGATTATACAAAATCACTATACAAAATCACTCTCCCACACTTGCTAGTAAATACTCATTTTAATTAAGACTTGTTAAGCAAATGGTTAAGGGAAATACAAACTCAAAAAATAACACCCTTATTGTATAGTAGTTCAGAATAAAATACAAATTAACACTTGATTGCAGCCAAATGGTGAAATTTTCTTATATACATGAGTATCAATGTTTAATGTAGTACATTAAAATAAATAAAAATACATCAAAATAAATGAAAATAAATACATCAAAATAAACCTAACATGCCAGTTCTCACAGATATCATGCCTATTTTAGAAGATTCTGGCAACAAAAACTCTCAGACACAAAAAAGCAAAAAAATTACAAGGCACACCCCCTCCCACACATAAACAGTGTATCATCCCTAATGCACAATAGATAAAGTGCAATAAAAAAGAAAGAGAAAGTGTACCACAAAATTACAGTCTATGTTGCATCCTCTGTCCAGCTAGCTGTTTGGCAGCTGCGCTCGATATTCTCCTCGGTTCCTGGATAGTAGCAGGTGCACTACTAATGTGGTTGGAATCCAGCCGTATTGTGATAGAAGATGTACCTACTGCTTGTGCTCGTCGTCTATCCACATCGAGCACAAAACTTTCCTTAGATGCCTACATCACCTCTTCTAAATTATCCTCCTCATAGTAGCTGCTCCGCTTGCTCTTCTTCTTCCCATATTCTTTTGGTTCCTCAATACATGCCAGCATGGCCTTTCCTTTCTACTGTGTCTCCACTAGACTCAATATTTGGTCCTCATCGTCAGACTCGATGGGAACCACTGGTGTTGGGGACATTGAATGGAGGCCCTATTGCAATGTTGTAATAGTGATGCGTAGCTGCTCCATCTTGATATGAAATCTGGCCTATTCATGAACTCCTCCATGTTGTCAATCCTAGCCTGCATCATGTAGTACAAGTCTAAATCCTCCCTAAATTTTCAATCCATTCGCATCTCAACCTCTACTGACAACACCTCTAATTGAGTTTGATTTCATTTTACCCTTTTGACAAGTCATACAAAGTTTGTAGAGGTAAAATTGAATATAAAATGGTGGATGATATGCAAAATGACTGGGGGTAGGCCTTGTGGTCCCTAGGCACTATAATTTTTTTTAAGCAAATCCACTGGCAAGATGCCTAGGTTATTTTATAAAGATTAATAAGGTACCCGAGTCTTTACAACATATATAAAGTAAACTATAAAGATAAGTAAAGCATAAGCTAGTGACCAAACTAGGACTCATATTGTCCTTGTTTGGTTGTACATTATGCTAAGGTACCAAATAATGTACTGGACAATAGGTATAAACTTCTACATTGAGGTCCCAAAACTTTGTGTTGCCATTGTGTCCGAGAAGACCAT
>JBDJHY010169093.1:0-12381 GCA_039654485.1 Withania somnifera | reverse complement strand
CATTGAATGCCAATGGTTTCACGTTGTTTCGAACACGTTTTGGGGCTAATTTGGATCATTATTGATCCCTGTGGGTGAGGGAAGTTCGCCCTCTAATCCCCCCGACCGCTGTCTTTGGCAGAGAGTTGAAGCTGGAAATTTTCCACCATCATCAGAGGATGGTTGACCGCCATCCAACCACCCTTCGCCTCCATCCAGGAGGGCGGTCCGCCGTCCTATGAAGGGCTGGCTCCGTCTTGAGCAGTAGGTACGCCAAGTTACGTGACCCTTTGCCCTTTGGTCCCCCTTTTGTAATTGTCAACTTGTACTTACCCCCAATGGTAGTTTAACGTGTACTCACACCTTTTCCCACTCAAAACACACTTATTAGGGATCAAACAACACAAACAATTGAAAATATTCCAAGATCAAGATATGAATTATACAAAGAACACCAAAATTTCAATTTTCTCGAATCAACCCGGAATTGAATGAAAATTGACACCTAGGTTCCTAACAACTTGGGAAATAAGATTATCAACCTTTTAACATACAAATAATAGTTTGACTCGAGGATGATGGATCAAACACCCTAGTTCCTTATATCCTTCATACACTGTTATGAAGAACATCAATAACGGTTATAACTTTCAAAACCCAACCACCATCGAACGAATTTCGCTTCCCCTCAAATTTCGGCTATGTGCTCCTTTTGTTGTATGTAACAAACCCCACTACTTCCTACGCACAAGACGCGCCTGAACTTCAACCTTACGAACCCTAATTCTTCTCCTTCAACATCAATAATGGTGGACAAGCCGAAACAATCTGGATAGACTCCAAATTGAAGACACTTGATTCAAAACTCTAGGGAAGCAAGACTAACACACCGGGGACATAAAATTATCACAGAAATTCAAAATTTCTGAAAATTTTTCCAAAATTTCAAAATTTCTCTTTTTTTTATTTATGAACTAAGGACTGTAATTCGATGGAATGAATTACTAGCCTAAGATCTGATACCAAATAATATGTATAGATATACGACACACATAAAAAAGGGGAGAAAAAAATAAAATAAAAGGGATCCGCGGAAGCCTACAAAGACGTACCGATTTGTGGGAAATAAGCGACTGGCTACCCTCACCAACCAATTGAATCAACAAATCAAGTAAGAACCTAACAATTAAATGGGAGCAATGAGTTTGAATCCAAAAATGAGTAACTCGATGATCAATTGCATAAAAAATTTACGATTAATAATTACGAGAATCCTCCCCTAATCGCTCAACTATGATATTAAGCTAAGCTAAACTAAGCCTAAAGCCACCATTAAACTATAAGCTCTTTGAGTTATCAATATTTATAAATTCATCAAAATATCTATAAAATAATACGAGACTACCTATTTATAGTAGTCTGATTATTTAATAAATAATTGAGCCCAAAAGTGACTCAATATGATAAAATAGTCCTTCAACTCTTGAAGTGTAAAATTTACCCCTCATGTTTAGGTCTCATCAACTCAAGCCCTTGAAGCCTTCCATCATGCCTAAGCTATTTTCCAAATTTGAGATTGCCTTCCTTTACATTAGACTATGCATCTTTATGTCCCATTTGGCGCCTTCATTTTATCCACAACTTGGATCCCCTCGGTAGCATGATTGCTGCTTTCTGTGCCCATATAAAATGATGAAAATTGATATAACATGCACAAAAAATGGGGGAGAAAGAAACATAATAAAAGGGATATGGGGAAGCATACAAAGACATATCGATTTATGGGTAATAAGGGACTAGCTACCCTCACCTCCTAATTAAATCAACAAATCAAGTAAGAGACCAATAATTAAATAGGATAAATGAGTTTGAATCCATAAATAAGTAACTCGATGATCAACTGCGTAAATAAGTTATGACAAACAATTATGGGAATCCACCCCTAATCACTCAACTACAATATTAAGCTAAGCTAAACTAAGACTAAAGCTACCATTAAACTATAAGCTCAGTGAACTATCAATATTCACCAATTCATCAAAATATATATAAAATAATATAATAATACCTATTTAGAGTAGTCTAATTATTTAATAAATACAATTGAGACAAAAAGTGACTCAATATGACAAAATAGTCCTTCAAGTCTTAAAGCTATAACATTGACCCCTCAAGTTTAGGTCTCATCAAATCAATCCCTTAAATTCTTCCACCATGCCAAAGCTATCTTACAACTTTGAGACTTCCTTCCTTTGCACCCGATTATGCGTCTTTGAGTCTCATTTGGTGCCTTCATACTATCCACAACTTGGATCACCTCAGTGGCATGATTGGTGTTTTTCGTGCTTGTATCAATACTTGTAGGAAGATTTTAAGGTAGTTATAATCCATGGATATATCCTATCATGAGACCTATGAGATCAGTGAAAAGAGATCCCATTAGCAGGAATGGGTTCGTGGTACTTCATCTAGGGTTAGTAAGGGAAGGAGAAGTATGGGTTACTTTATATGTGGAGAGTTGGGGCATGGGGTCATAGATAGTCCCTTTCCTAAGGTATTGTTATTGTAGTGTCTTGGGTTGAGTAGAGAGTGTTCGACTCCAATTCATTCAGCCTTACTTTTGAGTTTCTAGGATATGTCTAGTAATGTTTGGTCTGAGAGTAGATGGTATGATAGACAGGGGCCATCATAGTAGATCCATCTAGGTTAGTTCAGCCAGTCCATTCAGACTCTACCTTAGTAGGCTGATAGAGTCTGGGGTATTTAGAGTGATTACCATATTTATAGAATTATTAATGTGTCTTGACCATTAAGGATTCAATATCGGGGTGGCTCGAGTGGAACAATAAGTGGTTCCCACTGAGGCATAGGACGTGGTTGTTATGAGTATATGGAGCTAGACTATTATTTTAATAAGTTCCCTCAGTATAAGGCCATCCAGTTAGTACTAGTGATAGCCTTCCATAAGCAACTAGCTGGAGTACGTGATAGTTCTAGTAGTTCATATTTTGCTTGTGGAGAGGTTGTTATTTATACAGAAAGTGCCCCGGTTGTTGGTATGTGAGTCAGGATGGACATCAGATCTTACCAACAGTTCCTTATTCTTTGGTTCGTAGCAGTGGGTAGAAAATTTTAGGAGAGCTACCTCCTAACTTTGATTATGATATGGATTTATATTTTCCCCTACCTAGTTGGCTTGCGCTGACTTAGGAATTAATCTGACTTATTCTTTTTTTTGTTATTGTGCTAGTTGGATTGACCTTATCTATGTTATTGGGGTATTATAAAATGGGTTTAGGTTTGGTTGTAGCCTTTAAATTGTAGCCCTTAGTTATGTTGTTTTTTAGCACCTGGGTTATGATGTCCATAGGTAGATTGGATCTTTCCTTTTGTCCTAGAGGTTCCTGTAGAGCCTTATTAGGCTATTATCTTGTGATTCAAGGGCTGAGTTCCCTTGTTAGGTGGGCCTTGCTATATCCCGAATGAGATTTCAATTACCCCTACCTTTCCTTACCCTGAGGGTTGGATGTGATTGCACGGTCTTTTTGTTCCCTATTATTGAGGAGGAAACCTTTTTGTGGTGGACCGTAGTGAGGGGATTGAGATGTTTTACTAGTTTAGCCTATAGATTTTTTGGGATGGCAGAGTTAGGCCTTCAGTGGTAGGAAGCCTTAGTGAGTTGTTAGGCATAGGAAGGTTACCCTGCTCTCCCTAGTTTTGGGAGTGTTTTTTTATATATATACTGTGGCCATGGACTGTGTATCTTGACAGATTGATAGAGGTCCATAGAGACGTACAAATCAAGGTCCGCATTATATTTAGGCCAGGTAGTAGTCACTTGGGGGTGTTTCTAGTATTGTGGGTCCATATTTATTCATTCTTGTAGGCATATGATCTATTATCCTATAGAAATTTGTCCAACCATGAGTGGTTTGGTAGCTTTAGGTGGTGACTCATAATACTTGTGACTTTTATTTGTTGATTTTGGAGGACATGAGTGATTAGCTTTGTGAGTAAGTGACGGGGTTGATTATTATCTTTTGGGTTCTCTCAGTTGTGGTTGCTTGTAGTTGGTGTTTTGGACTGGAGACATGTAATGGTCTTGGTAGATAACAATGTTACTTTAGTGGTGGATCAAGGTTGTAGTATCCTAGAGGTTTTCATATACCAGTTATGTGATCTATTCTCGATTTTAGTCAGTGGATATGGTCATACAGGTTCGATCTTCATGAGTGGCTATTGTGTTAGTTCTTTTCCGATTGTTGTGCTAGGACTAATAGTTGGCTTATGTTGGTGATGATTTAGTTTCATGATTGTTTTACTTAGTTTCAGATAGCTTGGAGTTGATTCTAGGTTGATTGTGATAATTGGGGTTATCCATGCATTGTAGATTTAGTTCCAGGCTGAGAGTAGGGCTGTCTTGGTAGGCAAGGCCAACCATTATTTATGGTACCTATTATTATTGATTTATGGTCGGTGTGAGTTGCCTTTTGTGACACTATTGGTCGAGTATACCTAAGGAGCTCGTAGCATTAGGGTTTCCCCTACAGAGTTCCATTTAGTTTTTGATGGCACGAGTAGACAATTATTTCTACTTGCAACTCTAGAGTTGATGATTTGATTCACCCCATTTTTGTGAGGCCCATTATACCAGATATTCCATACATTTGGATAAAACGGGGATGTGTAGAAAATCTTTTTACTTCGTGGTTAGTTTATGTGAGATCCCGATTCTAGATGTTTTAGAAAGTGATACCTAATTCACATCATTATTTTTTCATGATAATAGGCACTGTAATTTCCACCAACAGAGTGATAGCCAATGTGGGTGGATTGTTCAAACACCTCAGGATACATTGTAAATTTGTTACATCGCATTGTGGTAATAGTTGAGGTTGATATTTAGCCTCGCAGAAATTCCATATGAAGACATTCACCATCTTAGAGTTCATGTGGTATCATTCAAGATTTTTTATTCTGATTCTCGATCTACCAATTATATGAGGTTCAAGCACTGCAGTCCATCTAGTGTTTTGCAACGACTCTCTATTTTTGAGTAGGAGCAGTAGCAAATTATCTTTTGTTTTGTCCTGGACCTCTTGTACTTCTAGGGGTCATGATTGTATATAGATCATTATGGACCGACTAGCTAATCTGCTCCCTTTCTATACTCCATCTTCCTGGAAAGCCAAGGGACTAATTGCCTTGTACATTTAAGAGACTCTTTGTTTATATACGGTGCTAGTTTCCATCATACCAGAAAGGGTTTCACAGTGTAATTCCTAATTTTCAAGGATTTTATAGTGTGAGATGAGTATGGAAGTATCTTGGATTATAACATTTCACCCTAGCCGGCTAGTTAGTTTGAGTAGACCATACAGGTACTCCAAGGACGATTCAGGAGGTGTATTTTGGGCTCTATAGTAGTAGATCTTAGCATTTATCCTGACTTGGGTTTTCCTAATGATAGCTATCATCCTAGCATTTAGATTGTAATACTTGAGGCTATGCATCATACGTGTTGTAGTTCGCAGATTGGTGGATATATTAATATTGAGAATTGATCTCAGACTTATCAGTTTTAACTTTCTATTTCATAGAATAGATTAGGAAGCCACATAGATTGGGAGAGTTTCTTATTGAGATTAATGTCAAGGACTTGTAGATTTCATGCTCAGTTAAGGACTTGTGACAGATTAGTAGGATTCCTTGCAAATTATAGACCCACCTTCAGAGTTAGTGGCCATATCTCTGTGGTCTGTTGTTATATATGTCAGATTCATCCTGTGCATTTTTATCATGAGTCAGCTTGATTGGATGACTAGTTAGATAGTGCCAGAGACAGTCTAAAGAAAGTATTTTTTGTTATACGAGTTTATTAGACGTGTAGTTCAGTTGAGAAGCTTGTTGAGATGTTGAGGAGCATGGTCTGAAATATTATATGTATGCTTGTTCAATACTTTTGAGTATTCCTTCTTCCTTAACTTTTGCAGATGAAAGTTTCTTTAGTGGCGTATATTGTATTTCTATACGTTTAGAGCATTATTAGAACTACTTTAAGTCATTTATGATTAGTTGGGATTGATTGGTTGGATCCCTGACGGTTTTACAGGCTAAAGTTTTCAAAATTATTGATTTTGGGCCTTACTCAGCTTATATGATATTGACTTTCCTTTTCGTCGATCCCGTTGAGTCTAAAATGTAGATTATATAAAGATTTCATAAATGGAGTGTTATAACTAGACTCCGTTTCCATTCTGTGTGAGTTTTTAAGATTTTTAGAAAATCTGTTAGGATTGGGTCCACGGGGGCCGATTTATCAGCCAATTATTGATAAATCAGTGGTCAATAAATTGGTATATGGATCAATAAATTAGTCAGTTCCGATAAATTGACCATTTTGATTGATTTATTGGTCAAGCGGTGCCCTTTCTATAAATAGTAACTTTCCTAAATTTTCTTCAACTTTTCTCTTTTCTCTCCAAGTCTTTGCACCTTCAAGGCATATTCAGGCAATTTTGAAAGTATTTAATCAAGTTCTACTTCATAAAAAAAGCACTACGATGATTCGACGATCATTTCTATTGGGTAATTCTTTATTTTTTTTATTTTATAAAATTTTTTGGCTTATATCTTTTAATTGTACTGTTAATTTTAGTTCTATTTTGTATCATACGACGTATGATCCATGCTCTATGTGTGGGTATAAATATTTTCATTTTTTGAGTTGTTAGGGTTTTACAGACCCAATTTTAGTTGAGATTTTGACTGCACTATTTATATAGTAACATATGTCTTATTTTTCTCGTATTGACTCATGGGTTATGCTTTTCCTAGCCTCGCGTGATTCCAAGCTTTGTATGTAATTTTGGTTATTTGGCGCACACTTTTCAAGGATATTGCCGAAATCTAGGTAGGGTAAGGTCTATTTTCTTTGGATTGGGTATTAGTACAGTATATGTATGGTAAAGAACCATTAGGGACTGGGATGATTATTATGGCCTTGATAAGCTTATTTATCCAGTGTATGGCCCATTTAGATGGCTTGTAGATTAACTACCTACCTTAGGGATATACCGCCCTGCCTGTGTATTTTATGCCAACTCTAGACTTTAGAGTGGTTGGGGGAAAGAGTAACAACTTTGATGTATAACATCATATGCATATTCTAGATAGTAGTGAGGTTAGGTAGGGGATTAAACTAATGATCAGAGCTTAGCTGCTATCCCTCAATATAGGTTGTTGGCCTTAGAGACTATTTATGTAGGCTGATTATTCGTATTTCATGTGTATGTGTAATTAGGGTAGGTGTGGACCCTTTTTAGGGATATAGATAGCTGGATGTGTCCTTGTCGGTCAGTTTGTAACCCTATGTGATTACCCTGTACCTAGTTAGGTATGGTACGCTATGCTGGGTCATTAGTTGCCTTATGTGATGATATTATACCCACCCGAATTTGGATTTGGTAGATATTAGCATCCTTATATGATAGTATTTTCCATAGCATGGTACGAGCCTAGGACTGAGTGGTATTGGATTAAGTATTGATAGCTCTACGTGTTCTATTGTATAGGTATGTTCTTGGCCCTTAACGGGCACCCTTTTAGGTAGTTGTGGCATCTGGGATGAGGTTACTCGTGTATCATGTTCGTGGATGGGCTAGGGGAGATTAAAAGTTGGGACTACAACTCATCACCATTCTTATAGGTTCCAGTTAAGAGCCTTAGGCTAGTTAGTATGACGATTGGTTCTGTGTAGTGAGAATGCATTAAACGTTTTAATGGGTAGCTGGATTTTAGATAGAGTAATTACTGGAAACAGATTTCTTATATACATATATATATTATACTCTCCACGTCTATACCCATGAGAAATATGAAACTATTTTCTCACGTCATTTGAGGCTTTGGCTTACTATCACTTTGTTTTATTGACACTGCCTTGAGATATGGGTTTTTACCTACATGAGCTATAACATACGGGCTGAGCCTGAGTTTTCGCATTTTGATCCTGATGACCATGATAATAAATGACTTTTCACTAATTTTGCATGCGGGTATAGGTCGCTCCACGGACCCTCCGACCTGTGGCTCCATGCTTGGGGTATGATGTGTGGCCAGGGGAAGGGTATATGGGGTAGAAAAGGACGAGGACGATTCCATGGATCTCTCTCAATTTGGGACTATCCAAGAGAGGGAGTACGGTGACACTTATTTACAGGGAATGCACTTTTAGTTCTCTGCGGGTTCCTCTCGATTCAGGACTATCCCTAAGAGGAAGCATCCTGACACTTTGGTATGTGGTATACGGTTCGTGACCTTAGCGGGTACCCCTCGATTCCCGAACTATCCCAGTGTGGGAGCATGCCAATATTTTCTTTTTCTTTCTAGAATCCCCTTTGCATTGCATCCTTACACATTGTTTGTATCCTTCGGGACTTATGAGAGGAGTACCTATTGGGTTATATGGTTGTCTGAGTGTACCTACTGGTAGAATAGGTTATCAACCGAGTTTGTTTGAAAATAGAATCTACTTGTACTCTTCTATTTAAGATTAGTATTATTCATACACTTGTTGTGTTCATAGTTAACTTAACTGGTTGATAGTTTTGTAGTCTCTTATTGATTTTTCCTTTTGTTGGTTACATTGGAGCTCCAGGTACGTGTCACGTATGGTCATGATCTGGTCGTGACCCGATTCTATGTGTTATGCCTTGTTAGTAACTTTTTTTCATATTTGTTAGTTGATACTACACAAATTAATAGTTGATCCTTCACTGCACTTATTAGCTATTGTTGTAATTACGTTTTGGGTTATGCACTACATGCCACTGTGTTACTTGCTAGTATTGTTCTTTACCTTGTTTATGCTTAATTTTTACCAATCGGTCTATGATGCGTACTGAGTATCTGTTGTTCTTGGTACTCATGCTACACTTCTATATCTTTTCTTGATGTAGGTCCTAGTGTGAGATATCAGGGCGGATACGATCATGTGGAGTATTTTGGTACTGTTTAGGAGATATGGTCAGCAGTTGGCGTTCATGATGGACGATCATCCTTATTTTTTCTATAGCTGTCCTACTTGGAGTATGGATATCCATTTTGTAGATTTTCCCCATTGTGGGTTATATTTTGTACCCTTTTTGTATATAGATTCTCTACAGCCACTATACCAGGTTCTGGTGAGGTATTTTGGGTTATGTATCATGTATTCTGTTTCTATTTCATCTTATCATCTCCCTCTTATTTTCTTTTGGTATCCTTGGTACTGTCCCACCGTTGTTGCTATGGACTAGAGTAAGGCTTGTCTACAAGTGAGATGTAGACGCCATCACAACTTGATTTTCAGGTCGTGAAAGATGCAAAGATAATATGAATTATCAGTTATAGAATGAACATGAGATACGAGCCAGAAGTTAGAAAAAGAACGTGAAGATATGGACCGAAAGTTACAAGGAGAATTTGAAGATTTGGACCAAAAGTTACTAGAAGAATGTGAACAAATGGCCGCCGATTGCAGAAAAAGATGGAAGAGGAGTGTTAACACATGAAAAGAGAAGTAGACAAGTGTTGCAAGAACAAGTGGCTGCTATCATGACAATAATGCAACATGTGCTTTCTCCATTTCTTCCTCTCTCCATTTCTCTTCTTCTCTCTCTCCTTTTCTATTACTGTAAATTGGTGTCGCTACCTTCTTCGACTCTCTTCTTCTTTTTCTTCTTCTTCTTCTCCTTTTTTGTTTTTCTCCTTTTGATTTTCTTCTATTTCTTTTTTGTTCGATAATTTTTTTGTTCTTCTTCTTCTTATTTGACTATTTTCTATTATTTTCAAACTTATTTCTTTGTTTTTTAAATTAATTTACTTCTATATTTTGTTCAACTTGATGTTAATTTTTTTGAATTTGGAGTGACATGTTTCAACTCTGAAGCGTTTTCCACCTCTCACTTTCGAAAACACAGGTTGTGTTGAGCCAATACTTAACATTTAAAAATGATTGTATAATCTTCTTATATACCCCTAGTTATATATTCCCTTGAATAATCTGTTTAGTGCACCCCTTGCTTAGCCACCATGCTGAACTGATGAAGAAAAGTCACATTCTACTTCTCTTTGTGTAAAAAATTTCAAAACTGTTTTATTTTATTGCAAATAAGTAGTTTGGGTGGATTATGAAAAGCATTTATGGAGGGTGTTACATATACTTTGAAAGAAATATAAACTATTAGTAGGATAAATGATCGTAGGCATATTTATATGCCTTAACTCCATTAATGATACTTTGGAGTGTCTTATTTATTGATATTTGTTAGCTTTACTAAACCACATTATTAGCCTATTTTAGGAGATATTTGGAGCCTACATGGATGAAAATCAAGAGGAAAAGGAAGACGGAATGAATGGAGATCGAGTGAGGAAGATTTGATGCGAAACAAGATGGCACAAGGTGAAGAAGAACCCATTATGATTTCCATCACTTCGTGATGCATATCGTGATGGGAAACTAATTAGACAGGAACTCCAAAATGTTTGGTATCATGACATGATGGCCATGCCATTACAATTAGGATCATATCGTGATCCCCTTTATTCCATTGGAGATTTGTCCTCTTTTAGGATTAAGTTGGGGGAAAAAGGGTAAATCTACGAGGCGACTATATAACCATTGAGGATGTGTTTTTGGGGGGTGGTGCAGCACTTGGGTGAGAAAGGATCAAGTGGAGAACATACTCAAAAACTAGGGTTACATTCTATTGCTCAATCCTTGTATTTTTATGTTAAAGATGATATTTGATAGACTGAGTATGACTATTAGTGGCTAAATACTCTTGTTCTGGGGTTATGGATAACACATGATTCATGATATTGGTTTAACATAAACAATTGATTACTTCTCATATTGATTATTCTTACATTGCTGTATTAAAATATTTTAATGATTGGCCACCATTAGAATATATCTATAACTCATAAAGGGCACTAATCTAGGAATCTGAAGAGTGGAACAAGAGTGTAAGGAGTGAGATCATATTTATTGATGTTAAAATTAGATAATTGAATATGATTTACAACTAAGATGAGATCTTGTACTTATTTGACTCACTTGGTTAAATGGGGAAGACATCTACAATGCATTTATACTAAGTCATCACAACATAAGTCAATAGAAGTAGTTGTGGGATTTGTATAGATAGTGATTAGAGGACAATGCATCCTTAATGCATAATTTTAACCCCCTGAATCAACAATTATTGAAGTAAATGATGTTTATGAAAAACTGAGATCACACATGAATGTGTGCAATGCAATGACCCTGGAATGTTTGTCCATATTGATACCACTTGATATTTTTTTCCCATGTCTCATTTAATTTTCCTTAGTTAAAGTTCAAAATAGTATAAAATCAAACCACTTATATTGTTACACATAATTGCATAAATATTAAATTTCCTACAAGATTCATTTATAATACTAATACATAACATCAAGTTCATGAAGGATCGATATCTAACTCGAAAGAGCCACTATATTACTTGTAAGACCACGTACACTTGCATGTGCGCTTGGATGCAACAAGTTTTTTGGCGCTGTTTTTTGGGACTTGGCAATTAGTAAGTTTTTGAGTCTTGTAGATATTTTATATTGTGCAATTGTTAAAATTTTCTTTTAAAAAAAATAAAAAACAAAAAATAGTACTCTCTCTGAGATGGCGTCTTTGCATGAAAAAGTGTGGAGTGATAAATATTCCTGTTTTATTAATTCTTTTCATTATTGTAACGGACCCCATTTTTAGCAACAAAGCCAATATGTTTTCGAGGGTGAGTTGTGTGCACCATCTCAATCGTGTGAGTTTTGTGGTAGCTGTTGGAATGATTACCCAGTGTGTTGTTCCCCTACTCTAAGTCTTGCTAATGAAAATTATAATGATTCTTGTGTTCTTTATAGTATGAATTTTTGCAGGAAATTATTAGATCAATTTGGGGATCTCTATAGGATCATGGAGTATTCAATAATACACTTGATAGAAGGACAAATGAATCTCCTTTATGAGGTTGATAGGTTTGGCTTTGATATTCGCAACATAAAAGATGAGTCGAGTGCAAAGATTGATGCATTTGACGCACAAATATTTTGCTACAAGTTGTGTGAGGCTGAAAAACTTATAAGATAAAATGAGGAGGTAAAACGAGAAGGGCTATTACTTGATCATACTTGTCGTGAAGTTTCTATTGTTGAGGAAAGTACACCAAAATTATGTGAGGATGTGAATAATAATACAATTCATGAGTTTAGACGCATTAGACCTAATTCCAATAATTTTTCCACATTATATCTAGATAGTGAGATATTAATTGAACTATCTGAGCCTATATAAGAATCTGATGAGGAGGAACAATGTCT
>JBDJHY010169083.1:0-12381 GCA_039654485.1 Withania somnifera | reverse complement strand
TTGATGAACAAAATTTGTGATCTCTTTGGTTTCAAGTAGCGTAAGGTTTCTACCTAGAATGTTGTCCCTAATGGTCTAGTTGAAGCATTCAATAAGAATCTATGCAACATATTAAAAAGTATTATATCAAAGTCCAAATGAGATTGGCATAAAAAAATGGAAAAAACTTTGTGGGCATATAGTACGACTTACTACATACCAAAGCAAGCAACCCCATACTCCCTTGCTTTTAGAGTTGAAGCAGTTTTTGGAACTTAAGCATCAAATACCTTCTTTGAGACTTACTATTCAAGAAGGTCTCACCAAAGAATAAAATGATCGGTTGTGTCTTGCAGAGTTATAAGCACTTGAAGAGAAGAGGATAGAAGCACACCAAAATCTTGAATATTATCAAGCTCGTCTGTCTCGTGCTTTCAACAAAAGGTTCGCTTGAGGTGCTTTCAAGTGGGATATCAAGTCCTTGCAGTAAGGAGGTCTATTATCACTTCACATAAGTCAGGGGAAAATTCACCTAGAAGTGAAATGGACCATATATTATACAAGAAGCCTATTCAGATAGTGCTTACAATCTTTTTGATGCAGATGGTGTAAAAATTGGTTCAATCAATGCCAAGTTCTTGAAGAAGTACTATCCTTATGGTAAGATGATGCTCTCTGACACACAAGCCAAACTACAAGTTACCATACTCTTGGCCTGCAAGAGTATAAACTGTGTACATCCTAAAAAAAGAGTCTGCTAGGTTGAAAACCTTGAATGAGGCAGCCTAGGAAAAATTTAGGACATAAAACATTTATAAAAATTGTTTGATAGGTTGAAAACCTCGAAAGAGGCGGCCTAGGCGAAAGGTATGACACAAAAAAGTCAATCTATCAGAACTATGTTATAATTGTATCTTCTTCACCAGGGTATGTAGGAGATTAGAGTTTCATTTTAAGTTAAGTCGCATGAGTGACAAAAAATAATAATAAATAAATTATCCCACTTAGTCTGACACGTAGAAGTCAGGTTGCAATCACTCTTTCATCAAACTTTGGTATTCCACTAGATATTGATGTATCGATGGGGGAAAACCTTTATGGAGAATGATCTTCTTCAATAGGTTGAAACTTAGAAATATTTCGGGTTTGCAAAATTGAAGTCTTCAAATTGACTAAGACTAAAAGTGGAGGCTGCCAAGTTAGTCAAGAGAGGCTTAAGTCATTAAGTCAGCGAAGGCTACAAAGTTGAAGTCTTCCAATCGACTAAGGCTGAAAGTGGAAGCTGCTATGTTGGAAAAGTATGTGAGGTTAGAGTCGTTAAGTCGGTGAAGGATGCAAAGTTGACATATTCTAATTGACTAAGGTTGTCAAGTTATCCAAGTCTGTGAGGCTAACATCGTTGCAAAGTTGAAGTCTTCAAATTGACTAAGGGATAAGTGGAGGTTGTCAAGTTGGCTAAGTCTACAAATAATTGAAGTCTTCAAGTTAACCAAGTCTGCGAGGCTAAAGTCGTCAAGTCGACAAAGGTTGTAAAGTTGAAGTCTTCAAATTGACCAAGTCTACAAGTAGAGACTGTCGAGTTGGCCAAGTATTCAAATTATAGTTTTCAAGTTGAAGTTCAGATCTACTAAGTCTACAAGTTGAAGTGCACAAAGACACCAAGAATGAAATTCGAAGACATCAAATTCACCTAGTCTAAAGGTTGCAGCGCGAAGCCACCAAGTTTGAAGGTTGAAGTGTGCAATGCCACCAAGTCTAAAATTTAAAGGTATTAAATTCACTCAATCTAAAAGTTATATTGTGATAAGACGCCAAGTATAAAGGTTGAAGTGCTTGAAGCACCAAGTATGAAATTTGAAGGCATCAAATCTGCCAATCTAAAAGTTGTAGTGCGCAAAGTCATCAATTATAAAAGTTAGAGTGTGTGAAGCCATCAATTATGAAAGTTGAAGGCAACAAATTCGCTTATTCTGAAAGTTGTATTACGCGAAGTCACCAAGTCTGAAAGTTGAAGGCGTCAAATCTGCCAAGTCTAAAGGTTAAAGTGTGTAAAGCCACTAAGTCTGAAAGTTGAAGACCTCAAATCTGCCATGTATGAAAGGTGAGGGTATCAAATCCGTCAAGTCTATAAGTGAGAGTCTTCAAAGTTTAACAAGTCTTCACGTTGAAGTCTCAAATATATCAAGTCTGGGAGGTGAAGTTTCCAAATCTGCCAAGTCTACTAGTAGAATTCTTCAAATCCTCCGAGGAAACCTTTCTTAGAGTAGGAACGAGTAGTCATTCCGTTGCGCCATAAGATTACCTTCTCAAGTTTACCTCTCTTAGGGCTGGAACGAGTAGTCATCCCTTTATGTCATAAGACTGCTTTTTTGATATTACCTTCCTTAGGGAGGGGATGAGTAGCCATCCCTTTGCTCTGTATGATTATCTTCTTGAGATTATCTTTCTTAGGGTGGGAACGAGTAGTCATCCTTTTGTGTCATAAGACTACCTTCTTGAGATTACCTTTTCTTATGGTGGGGACAAGTAGCCATCCCTTTGTACCGTAAGATTACTTTCTTGAGATTAACTTTCTTATGAGGGGAATGAGTAGCCACTCCTTTTTGCCGAAAGATTACCTTCTCAACTTTACCTTTCTTAGGGCGAGGATAAGTAGCCATCCCTTTATGCCATAAAATTACCTTTCTTAGGGCCGGAACGAGTAATCATCCCTTTGCACCGTAAAATTACCTTCTTAAGATTACCTTTCTTAGGGCAGGAACGAGTAGTCATTCCTTTGTACCGTAAGACTGCCTTCTCAAGTTTACCTTTCTTAGTGCAGGAATGAGTAGCCATCCGTTTGCGCTGTAAGATTACCTTGTTGAGATTGCTTTTCTTAGGGCGAGAATGAGTAGTCATTCCTTTGCACCGTAAGTTTACCTTCTAAAGTTTACCTCTCTTAGGATGGGACGAGTATCCATTCCTTTTCACCTTAAGATTTCCTTCTTCATGGACCTTACCTTGAAGGGTACCTGCAAAAGAAGGAAAATACAAGAAGACGAAAAATTGTTACCTATCAAGATATTTCAGGTTTGGACTTCAAAATTTAGTATAAGCCAGCTCATCTAGACTTGAGCCTCAATTCTCAGTAAGAATAAAGCATTTGAAGTCTAGTTTCGAGTAGTCGAGATGTTTTTCACCTGTTACCTTCCAACATCAAGATATGAATTATTTGGTGAGGCTGCATATATCTAAAATTTTCTGCGTGATAGAATCTAAAGTCAACTTCAAAAAGTTGGCTTGATCGACTTTCGAAGCGATAAATTCTAATTTTGAGTATGTTATAGATGATCATGTTTAGTTCTCCAGAGTAACCAGATTTCCATTTCGGTACTTTTACATCAAGATAAGATTTGTTTTGGCACCTTTAGTGCTGGCTTCGTAATATAATTTGGAACAGTCATGAAGGTATAAAATTCTGATTGTCGAATATGATGTAGTCCTGTGTGTCTAAATTTGGCAGGAACAAGCAGTTTGTGATTTCGTACTTCCTACATCAATTTATAGAAAAATTTAGTAAAGTCGCGCAGATCTGAAATTTTTAGCATGTGAGAATTTAAAACTAACTTCAAAAATTTATCTAGAACGACAATGAAGGAGTTTAATTCTGAATTTTTGATATGCTGTAACTAGAGAAGCCTAGTTTCTGAAAAATTAAACCGTTCATGATTTTAACCTTACTACAATGAGATATAAATTTTCTACCACAGATATGCTGAGCTCAAAAAAAAATGATGAAAATTATTTTAAAAAGGAAGAAAAAAAAAAAGAGTAACCTCGCGTCTTACCGAACTCGAAGCTACTGCCCGAGGTCTCGCAAATTTGTGGTAACGATGACAAAGTAGTCGGTATTTATAGATTAAGAATAGGGGTGTCCAAGTTCAAATCGGATGCAACAAAGGAAAATCTGTAGAAAGGTATATCCTAAACCAGTCAGATTACTACGGATAGAAAAAGAAAAAAGGGGTCGCATGCTTGAAACGTAATGGCGGTAGATACTTCTCTCCTTGATGGAATTGAATTAGTATTTAACCTCTTCCTAGTGGAATTGAATAAAACAACATACATGCCCACTGTTCTATTGAAATGAAAAGGAAAATGTGAGGGTTGATAGTAATATGATTATTGTTGGAGTCACATTTTAAAAATTACCATGGATAAGTAAAACTTAAATAAATAGCACAGGAATATTTACTTGGATATTCAACTCAAACTCTAAGCATATTTTTACTTGATTAGTATGCATAGATTAGTGGCGCTGTATACGAATATCGTTGCAATCAAATACTAAGCTTATACTTCAACTTTAGTCTTTGAAAGATTAAATATCTCGATAAATCTTGAAGTAGAAGGGCATGTGTATACAACAAAATCTAATTTAATTTAAATTAGTACGAAGTTTGGATTATATTAAATTAGAAGGGCATGTGTATACAACAAAATCTAATTCAATTTAAATTTGTACGAAATTTGGATTATATTAAATTCAAAATATAATAATTCAAATAAGTATGGTGGATTAATATAATTGAATTAATTATTTAAGTCTAATAAATATGAATTTAATTAAATTCCATTTGTATTGGATTAGTCCATTGATTTGGACTACAAATGATGAGCTCATTTCTAATCCCAAGAAGTCATTTTATTCCAGAAGCCCAAATTGGTACATCTGTCAAATGGCGTGGCATGCCAAGTCAAGTGAAGGAGCCAATAGAAGCATGTCGCATGCCAAAATGACGTAACATGCCAACTGAAATCAAAGACCAACAAAGAAGCATTACGGATACAAGTAACATGTTCCGACCAATCAAATATTATCATGTCACTTAAATCTAATTGGCCAAAAGAAGGTTGCCTTCACCACAATTCCTCCATTCTACAACTATAAATAGATTCATCCATAATTCAAAAAAGACATCAGAATTGACGAGAAGCAAGAAGTAGCTCGTGGATAAAACCTCGTAGATTTCTCTACAAGCTACAAGTTCAAGCATTCACTCTAGTTCATATACCACTCAAGATCAAGACGAAGATTCAAGATCAAGCTCAAAAACTCTTGAATTCAAGTACAAGTCAAGATGACATCCGTCAAACTCCCAAGTCAAGAACAAGCACGAACAAGCTCAAAAACCCTTAAATTTATATTTTAAAAAATTAAATTAAATGATTCATAGAGATTGTAACATTCACTATTTGAAATTAAATAAAAAAAAATTGTTGCAATATTTATCTTTCTTAATTATTTTTCGACTCGAATTTTATTGTCTTGCAACATATATAACTGATAAATGAATAACCATATCTTGAATAACTGATATATATATAAAATAATATATAAATTTTTTTATAACCAGTGATTGCATTATCAATTAGCTACCAAATGATAAGAATTGTTTTGTCCAAAAAGGAAAAGATACAAATACTACATCATTAATTACAATTATTCTAAAACACAAGTTCTCTAAAATATCGATATACCATCCATTTCTACGCTGGCATGTCAACAAAGACATGTTTTCTTGAGCTACAATCTGTCACTTTTCATATTGGGGAATTATAACTCGTATTATAATTGGAAGTATATATCAAGAATGTATATGAATTGGGTTGGTTTAAATTTTTTAAATAGTAAATTAAATTATTTGTATGGGGTTTTTAAATCTATAAACTAAATTAAATTATTAAAAAGCAAAAAAAATCAAATTTTTTGGATCATCTCAAACTTTCTTCTGATAAATTCTTTTTACAAATATATAATTAACTTGTGCTTCAAATATTTCTTTAGTCTTAGAAAGATACAACTATTTAAGGTATTTTTTAGATAAAGTACAAAATATAAAATGAATGATGACAATAAAATATTCAACAACAAAAATAACGAAAATCACATAATATACTACATATATTAATAAGTCATAATAAAATAATCATAATTAAAGTATTGATTCATGCTAAAATAAGTCTAATAAATATTAATTATATAAATAAATATTAAGCAGAAAAAAAATAGGCTATGTATTAATGCAAAACTAAATAATAGATATCTAATATTATTGTAATTCACAATTGAATATTCTTTGTTAGCACTAATATTGGTTTGAGTTTATTTGAGTTACTAATATATATGACTATAATTATTGGACTACCCAAAACTCCAAGTTTAAAATGAATAATATTTTGAAAATAAAAACTATGAAAAATATGTAAGAAATATTTATGAATTATATCACAGTAAATATTTTTATGTATAAAATATTCTTAAAAATCGTATTGACATAACTGAAAGTCCCTATAATAAATTGACAGCTTTTGGAAAAGGAAGAAGACATTATTTCAATGCTAACGATTAGATTTGGTTCGATTTGATTCGAAAACAAATCAAATTAATTACAATTAATTTTTTTTTGTAATATAACATTATGTTAAATCAAACTACTAATTACATTTTTTTCCGATTTGACTCAATTTATTAGCTTAGCGTGATTTGTTGTTTGATTTTGGTTACCCCTAATATAGGACATCCAATATTCGAAAGAGTCAGACACAAAAAGGGCTACTTTTAGAGCATCATATATTAAAACAAACAAGGTCTAAAAACTCATACCATAAGGGACAGTTTGACGGAAAATAGGGAAACTGCCGATCAAGCCATTTCCTCCTCCGTTATATTGATATTCCTCCTTAATTTTAAAAATAATTATTATGAATAGTTCGCTTAATTTCTGGCAAACTTCATTTAGTTTCCTTATTAATTTTATTTTTATTTGTATCTTTAGCCTATAATTTTATACTTAATTTTTCACGTTACAACTTGTGATGCCTCATTTAAAGTGTTCTATAGTTTGTCCATACATTAGCGAACGATCAAATTAGTAAATATTTATGGATGGTTCTATATTGCATGAATAATTCTCTTTTAATATAATGCAGATTTCTTATCAAAACAAATATAGTAAATTATAGTGCACTTATAATAAATTTATATTGCATGCATAATTCACTTTTGATACATATTGCAGATTTCTTATAAAAAAAATATAATAAATTATAATACACTTATAATATATTTATATTGCATACATAATTCACTTTTAATATGATATTGCTATAGATGGTAAATATTAAAAAGTATAGTTAAAAATTATAAATATTTAATAAAAAATACTCACCCAGGTAATTTGGCATTTCGTAAATATATGAATATTTTATAAAAGACGAACATGTGTTTGCTAGAGAGGTCTTAAAATTCAGATAAAAACGTGAATAAAATGCATGAATTAACTTATCATGGCGTTAAGGGGAAAGTTAATAATTGCAGTAGACGACATTAAGGGTGTGTTCGGTATGGAGAAGTTTTTTTTTTTTTTTTATGAAAAATATTTTTCAAAAAATTATTTTCTAGAAAAATAAATTATTTTTCGCTTATTTTCTTGTGTTCATTATGCAAGTAGAATTTTTTATTCTAAAAGCATTTGTATATATTTAAAATATAAAACAATTAGAATGAACAAGGTAAGGACAACGGAAAAAAAATAAATTTTAAAATTCTTTTAATTTTTTTTGGAAGGGGGCTTGGAGGTGGGGCTGGGGGAGGGGGGTTATGGATAGGGGAGGGTGTTGGATATGAAAAAAAAAATATTTTAAAGAACTTTTTTAAAAAAATTATTTTTTTGGTTTGGGGTGGGGTGGGGGGCTGTTGGGACGGGTGTGTGTGTGTGTTGGGGTATAGGAGTGTGGGGTGTGTGGGGAGCTGGGATAGGTGGTAGGGGTAATTTTTTAAAAAAAAATTAGCAAGGATGGTGGTAGGGGTTGAGGATAGGGAGGTTGGGGTCGGGTTAGGGGGTGGGTAAGAATTTGTTTTAGGGGTGTATAGTGAGGGGAGGGAGAGGATAAAGGTGAAGATGCAAATCTTGAGATTGGTATGAATTTTATGGCTTGTGTTTTCTAACTTGATTAAGGAAGTCATTTTTCTTATTATGAATAAAGTAGTTTTCCGAAGAAAGTTATTTTCGTAGAGAAAATATTTTTCAAAATCTTTAACAACATTTATATAATTACTTCCATAGCAACAAAATATGCATTAAATAGCAGATTAACAACTATAATTGATCGTTAGTTTGTGAAAAGAAATACAAATTTATATATTATTAAAAGAAAGGTAGCTAGCTTGTGGTTAAGTCGAGTGGTGTATTAGAAAGCATGCCACTTGACATCTTTACAACAAATTTTATCAAGAAAAATTTAATAAGAATCTAAGTTAAAATATTAAATTGATAATAATAATTTATTTATTTTTAAAACTAATCAATGAAAAGATTTTTAAATGATAAAGATGAATTGTAAAAGAAAGAAATCTATTTTGTTCGTATGCTCATTTAATAATTGAATTTCATTGAAATAAAAGTATTTCAATTAAATAAATCTATAGATATTTGTACTCATGTTCTTTTTTTAAAAAAATATTAATAAGTATTATTGAAAACAAATATAAATTCATGCATGTTGATCGGAGAACTGTATCAAATCTATAAGTTTAGAATGTCAAATTAAATAAAATTTTACCTTATAATTTATTTATTTTTGATTGACCAATTATTGTAGCTTATGAACTTAACATGTTTCTAAACTTTAACGTTTTCTTCTTTTAATTTTCTTAGTTTCTAAAGTATATAGTAATTAGATATCTTTTTCTCATATATTGTCAATAATTGATTATCTCATGATATAAACATTGCATTTTCGTGTTTTTCCTTTTAATTTTAGGAGTTTTGATTTATTAGGTATAAATTTTTAAAACTTTGAGTTCATATGGTACGTCATTCTATTTTTTTTTTCATTCATAAAAATATTAGTATGAATTATTAATTACATTTCAATTATTGCCACATAAGAAATATTACTACATTGACAAAGAATCTTCATAATTTCATTGAGAATAAGTGAATAAAGGAAACATGCATATATTTTCATATTCTATTTTAAATTTCACACTTTTTATATGAAAATGAACAAATGATTAACAAACAACAGACCTATACGGTAAAATAATATTATAATCAAAAGACATTTTCTGTGTAGAATACTATATATATGAGTTTTAATCCATATTCAAAATACAAATCATATAGAAAAAATAAATAAATAGGTGAAAGCCTTTATATGACGTAACGTTTTATGATCTAACTTAAATTGATTTTTCTATCATTTTGCTGCAGGCTATATTCATATTCGTAAGTTCTTTTCTTTGTAATTTTTTTATTTTAATGCAAATTATATTATTTAGTTATTTTTAAATCATATTAATAATAAAAAAAAAGAAACAGAAACGTATTTTAAAGCATCTAATAACATTTTGAGTTACATTAGACTTTTTATTTTTATTTTTTATCATTTGTAGTATTTACAATCTGAAGGTAGACAGTAACAATAATAACAATTTTATGATAATTATATTTGATAAATAATTTTTGAAATATGGCTACGAAGAAAAGATTATTTACATCTAACATTTCTTTTTCTTTTTTTTTTTTTTACTATTTAATAATGAATGAAAAGGGTATATTTGATCTTTTTTTATTTTTTTTCCTCAAGTTTCTTAAGATAAAATATTTATATTTCTTGTGTTTGCTATTCAAAAGTTCATTTGTCATTTTAGATTTTTTTTTTTAAAAAAAAATAAATTTGTGTCAAATATAAGTTGAATATCATGGAGCGTATATAAGTTTAGACGTTCATCATCACCTTTAATATTTATTCTATATACTTTTATCTTTTAAAATTTTCTTTGTATTTATGTTTCCATTTCATGTATAGTATGTTTTTTTTAACTTTTTCTTATTTTTTTTTTTTTACTTTTGTTTTTCACTAATCTCTTATGTTTCATATTTTTGAGGGGTTGTTAGATAAATATAGTTCAAAAACGCTTCTAATATACGAATTACTTTGTTTGGATGATAATCACTCTCTCACATACAATCCTAAGTGTGGGATTGAGTCATCAAGAGGGCAGAAGCGGTGGACGCTCTTAAAAAAGAATAAAATTATTAATTAAAAAATACACTTACTATGATTGATTTTTGAAATTCAAGTATTCTATTCCTTAAGAATGAAGCAATAGAGAAGAGTTTAAATAAAAAATAAATTTTAAAGTTTTGGGAAGAAATGCAAGAATACGTCCTCTTAAAAAAGTTATGGTCAAAGATTATGGAATCAAAGTGTAAAGGGTACATATCATAGAAACTGATGGGAAAAAAAATTGCAGGTGCAGCATGTAATGCTATCACTACATCCTATCTATGTTAATTGTTCTTATTTTATATTTGAATTTAGTGTGTTTGTTTTATGATTTGATTTGATTTGATGTTATAAATTTTTAAAATTGGGCA
Organism: Withania somnifera; assembly: GCA_039654485.1. Classification (NCBI taxonomy): domain Eukaryota; kingdom Viridiplantae; phylum Streptophyta; class Magnoliopsida; order Solanales; family Solanaceae; genus Withania; species Withania somnifera. The sequence goes on along the minus strand of JBDJHY010169083.1, from coordinate 1,975 downwards.
TAGAGTTTTCTTATTTAATTGAAAGAATAAAAATTGTTTACCAATTAGAGAATAAGACAATAATAATAATAATAATAGTGTAGAATTTTAAAAAATAAAATTAATAAAGATGAGAAAGGGTATAATCAATAATAATAATTGTGAAATAGTGTTTGTCGTTATAGAAAAAGTAAATTATAAAGCTTCATTTTTTTTCTAATTTAAATATTTATTTTAAAGAAACACTTTAGCGGTCCTTAATTGATATTTCATGTCTAGACATTAAAATAAAAGAGAAATAAAATAATGATTTTAATAATAAAGTAATTAAATATAAATAAATATGGTACTAATATATTATGTTCAATTGTGTTCTGCCCAACAATACCAATAGTGCTGAATGTAACATATATATGAATGCAATAGGTTTTTGAATATCTTTTTTATTATTATTTGTATTTGTATTTGTATTAAACTTGCTTAACTTATTGATGCTTAAGCAATGTATGTAGTACTATATGTGTTTGGCATTATATTGTGTTTAACACTTTTCAAGTGTTTCATTTGGTATTTTAGAACTTACAAATTCATGTGTTTTATAAATTTTGTCCATTTGATAGGTGCTTCCTTATAAAATACAATAGTAACCTTAGATTCGAAAGATGGCAAAATAAGCTGAGATTATTTTACATAACAAGTGGCATAAAAATAAGCGAAAGAAAATCTTCTCAAATGTATTTGTGTAAATCGTTTTTCTATTGTTGGTATTGATGATAATTATTATTAATTATTGTTGTGGATTATAATTATGATCTAAAGGTTTTTTATGCTATATATATATATATATATATTTTTTTTTTATTTAAAGAAATAACTATAAGATTAATCTATATTTTTTTTAGTATTACTAATTTTATTTACTTGATTAAATATCATAGATTTTAATATATTTTTTTTCACAATTTAAGAAATTTATCACCATCAAATAAAAAATTAATAATGGATTATAAGTCAAAAAAATAAAAATAAAAAATTCTATTTAAATTATTTGGAAGGGGGCAGGGAGAATAACAACTAACGATTGATATAAATTATATATAGTCAGGATAAGTTTTAATTATTAAGAAATTAATTAATTTTTTTATTTTTATTTTACTCAAAAAAATAATTCAAATTGAACCATGGACAACCCTTGCCTAAAATAAAACAGATAGCACATCATAGTTCAATTTGGGTCGATTTTTAATTAAAAGCAAAACTAAAATCAACTTAATTGGTTTTTGAATTTATATAACCAAGCCAAATAAAAAAAAAAAAAAAAAACAATAACTATCAGTTTGGTTCTTATCGATTCAGTTCGATTTGGTTCAAATTTTTAGGTTTTTAACTAGTTAATGATAATTTGATAATACTAAAATAACATAGATATGAGACAAATATTTCAAATGAGCATTAGGAACTAACAAATGTCTCTCTATTATTAAAAGATGAAAATATTTGAATTTTATATTATTTTTCAACACTATTTAGAAGTTTTAGCGTGTTTATGTTGCATAATGATGGAGGTTCCTTCATTTTATATGTCTAACACTCATAGAAATAATACAACTTTACATACAATGGCCAACTTTTCAAAATCAAAAGAAAAAGTATATGAATTTCTTAGAAAAAAATAAAAACGAAAAATACACCACACCACATATAGGTAATTAGACTTAAGAATATTGGTTTGGACATATTTTTTAAGAGATAAAATTAAAAATATTGTAGTGCATGTGAAATAAGTAGAGTAGAATCAAATTAATGATTAAAAGGTATAAAATATTTATAATTATTTATTAAAAACTATTATACATATTCAAATTGTTATAAAATTTATGTATAGAATTTAGCGGTTCGGTTTGATTTTTTTTATTTGTTTGTTTTAATAAGAGCATAACCAAAACAAATATCATCGATTTTTAAAATTTAAAACCAAACCAACTTTCAATTTTTT
>JBDJHY010169072.1:0-12381 GCA_039654485.1 Withania somnifera | reverse complement strand
TCTTCTCCAACCTTCTAATAATATTTTAAGTTACCAAATGATTCACATGCACAATTACCACATCCTAGAAGATTCTAAATAGAAGGCTTGGACCTTGATTGTGGACTTGGGCTTCAATTTTATTGGGCTCTCATAATATATCAAGTTTATGATCCAACAGGTATTTGTATATCTATGGTTCTAAGAACCCAAAAATTATAGGTTCCCTAAAATAGGGGGAAATAGGGGAGGCTTACTACCTCACTGCCTGGTGCAGGATTTACCAGTGCAATGGTTGCTTTACCATTGTGGTCATAGCCGCTGTAGCGATAATTCACCTATTGTCCCGAGATAAAACAAAAGTCATACATGGTTGTTTACCATACCTCATTTACCATGATTTTTATAGTTGATTCCTTTAGTTACTAGATATCAACCCCATGCACGTAAATCACATAATTTCCACATCATTTGCATATCGAATAGTAAGCAGTTCACTTAATTTCAGTTATTCCATAACAAGCTAAACAGTAATGCAACTTGCAGTCATATAGCACTATATCAATTAACAAAACATCAATTATATAGGAATATGATAATAACACTAACCATACAATTTTAACAACTTAAATTCGCAAGTTCATCATAGCATATTTCATCCATTAGACTCCTTTAACTACCTAAGTGCAAATCGTATTATCTCCTTTCATCAAGACACCAATTGGAACGTCCTAGGTTCCAATGTGGACTCACTAAGATACCAATTTGGATTTAGGTGGGTGAGAGATACCCATTGGAATCGTCCTGTTAGTTTAATCTGATAAGGGTGGCACGATAGAAAGAAGGAAGTTAAACTACTATACATGAATCATAGCCCCCCAAAGATTTGACATGGACGTCAACATGCGAATCGATGGTACTCAGCTCCATATTTCTTTTATTGTTGTAGAATCGGTGAACCTATGCTTTGATACCAACTGTCACAACCTTGGTTATTGGGCTATGCGGGTACTTGCAATAACTCTATTAGCTAGGTGAATCCACTTCAACCACAAGTTAAAACAAATGGAATAACTAACATTACTATAAAATAATCCATTTATAAGAACTGAATTACATCCAAATATGACTCCTCAAGACTTGGTTGACCATGTGTAAGAGCTTTCTAAATATCAAGGAAAGAGGATATGTGTATGTGTGTGTGTAATTTTGTGTGTGCGTGTATATGTGCGTGCATGTGTATGTATGTATGTATGTATGAATAGCTATGGACTCCACTTGTTCTAGGAATACAAGGCAGAGGTGGATGTTGAATATCACATGCATCCATTCCATGCTCCCAAGGAGGAACGTTGGAGAGTATGGTCAGTACAAACACATGTACTCATAGGCATCGTCGACTAATCAACGTTGAATTACATAATTATAAAACAAAATTAATATAAAGAAATCATGCTCTCTTGCCCCAATTTTAGATCTAACTTAAGTTATCATATCATTTCATACCTTACCCATTTATTCACAACATTCTAATTAATTTCTTGACTCTCTTAATATTTTATTCACAACCAAAGTATTCGAACCTCAATGATCCACACCATAATCACAAATCAATGCTAATCATCTCTACTTCATTTAATTACATCACTTCTATACTCGCCTATACCTTTAGAACTAACTTGGAAATTGCATACAAACTCATACTAAACTCTCGAGCTAAGATCCAATTACACCCATGTAGACTTAAAGAATAATAGCTAGCCAATCAACTAAACCAAGGCTATAAAAAGTACAATAAGTGAGAAATCAACATATATCAAATAAACACAGAGTTCCACCTTTTCGAGTAAAAATCAGACAACCAATTTTTAGGAATACAAACAAGTAGGTAATACAAATCAATCCACATCTCAACACATACATGTATAACTCATGTCTCATTAATAAACTATTATGGGTAATTCTAGGGAAGTGCAAATTCAATTATTGGAATTTTGAAATTGTTTCCTAGAGATTATTAGATGAATACATCACTTTAGATCATTTATCACCATTTCCTTCATTATTGTTATGCCAGAATATGGCACTCATCTAATCATATTGTGCCATAACGTGGTACTGAATCCAATCATATTGTGCCAGAATTTTAAACATGATCCAATTATAATTATTTCACCAATATTTTTTACTTTATTAACAAAATTTTATCAAGCCTTCTTCATTCAAGGAATCATCTCACATGTCAATAGATCAGCCTCTTATAAGCATATATTGACAAATGAACATTATTCTCGATTCGGCCTTTTATAGGCATAAATTTGGGATTTGTATCTATTTATCAAATCCAAGAAAGATCGACATAAAGTGATTCACAACATAACACTTAGTCATATAAGCCACTATTGAGTTTTCAATACTCATTGACCTCTAGGTTACTACTACGACCTAAAGTTTAATCATTTGGGGTATAACACTAATAAAATCATATCCAACACATTCAATCCTATCAGTATTCCTACCTCTTTTTCACATAACATGATATTAACATAATTCTAACAACTCAACCATTAAAGTCACCCTTATCACAACTATTTCTTTCTAGTCTCATCTCTTCATCACTTTATTGCACTATATACAGAACATCGTAGCACCTTCATAACTCAATTAGCATTATCAGCAAAATAGCAAGGAAGATCATACTTTATTCACAAAAAAATTCTTTTTGCACAAGAACCTAATATCCCAAAATACCATGTAATTAATCAACAACATAGATTTTGGGATCAAATCAAAGTTCTAATAAATTTTATCTAGCCTTAGTTCCATGCCCATAGGCCTATGCATTCTTTTCCTTTATTAATTCTAAATTATACTAATGAATCTAATGTAGTCTACTACTAAATAAACCTAGCCTACCTGGGCACCATGCTTGTATTGATATTTCCATGAGTTTTAGCTTTTATTTGTAAGCTAGAGATGGTGACGAAATCCATAGAGAGCTTTATCCAATAGATTTAGCATGCAAATTATCTCTTCTTTGGTGGAGGCAGGCAAGAGAGGAGAAGGGTTATGAGCCTTATGAATTTAGGAAAACCCTTCTTTTGTTAATCCAAAACAAGGTTTAAAACTAAATAAAATGTGGAACTGGACGTTGGCCTAACCTTCAAATTTATAGTTGTAGAGGTAGCTTTACCAATTTAGTGGTAATTCAAAGAGTTTCCCATATTTAAAAAAAATCTTATATTTCAAGGAAGAATGGGTTTCTCTTCTAAGGATGTCCATGAACTAGCATAATAACAATGAGGATCATTACATATTCCATAAGATGGGCTTAGATATTATGACTCTAGAGCAGATTTTAGATCGATAAGAGATTTTGATATGCCAAGTCTTGCCATAACCTAACTGAGGTAATGGGTTTAAGCTGTCAATAGTTGACTGGAAGTACATGGATTAACTAGCCCTCGTGTGTCTTGATTATCTTGGTTAGGATAAGGTGTATACGGTAAGATAGACATGCCTCATATTAACTAACATTACAACTCATTGCACATGACATCCTTATTTTTATCCATTGATTTTTATGGTATTGATTGAGATACTTGATGATTTAGTATCACTTATATAATTTGATTGAGCTTATATGAGGATATGATTTGATTATTTTCTTGAGCTAGTTGATATTATCTATTCATATTACCACTGTAAATTATAGTTGGTTCTCGTCATCACTTAGATTTAGGGTTAGCCGAAGACACGTTCTAGGTACCTGTGATTTTTGGTACTAACTCTTGCTCCTTTCTGCATTATATGAAGGTGTTGAGCATGTGGTTACTTTTTATGCATCCTTTATTCATGATCTAGAGGCTCTTTTTGTGGACTTTATGAGGTAGCAGCTTCATTCTACCAGTTGATTGTGGATTCTTTTATTCATGTCTAGTATTTTCTCTATCTTAGGTTTTGAGATAGTTTTTGAGAATTATGTTATATTTTCTTTCAGATATTGTACTATTATTCTAGCGGCATCTACATAGTTACTCTAGATTTTAGGATATGGTTGCATAGTTGGATTTTTGTATTGGACCTTCTACTTTATTAAATTGTCACATTTACCCCTGTAGTTATTGTTTGGCTTGGCTATCTAGGTGAGTTGCAATAGGCGCCATCACGACCAAAATTTTTGGGGTCGTGAAAAGTTGGTATTATAGCTTTAAATTTATACGTAGTGTAAAAGTAAAAAGTCTAGTAGAATTTCGTGGATCAGTAAGGAGATGTCTATTACTTATATTCAAGTTACTATTGTAACTTTTACACTTTGTAATTATCTATTTTGCATCTTTGGTATGGTCTGATCCTTATCGTTTCATTACATTCTCTCACTTATAGTGATGAATCATTCTTGGTTTGTCTATTTTTAGTTGCGGTTTTATCATGTGGTTCTGATGTGAGACTTGGTGCTAAAGAGGTAGTGATGGGCTTATGGGAATGATGTGTAGCTAGATTTGGACTACCTTGTGATTCAAAGATAGATTGAGTAAGGTTGTGGTTCAATGATGAATTTTTAGGATATTCATATGGAAAAGTGGAAAATAATATTAAGAACTTCGTGAACTTCTTATCTCATATGGTTAGTTATTCAATAGTGGGAAGGGAAACTATGTGGCATTCAGAAATGGTTGGGTAACTGGGAATGGTACAATGAAAGGGGTGACTAGATAATAAGTATGGTAATTTTGGAAACTACAACTAGTAGAGTTTGTCATAACATGGATGCATTTCTTAGTGAATTATGAGGATGATGTTCCTTTAACCAAGTTAAAAATTTCCACTATGATCTCATGGAGTGAATATATCTACAAGGAGAATTATAATTGTTTCAGCTTTATTATATAAATGTTACATATGTACATGTGTTGACTTAGCTAGGGTCATGAGATTTATGTTGGCTATCGACCAGAATATGTGAGGGTGAATACCATTAGTCTAGAGAGTGGGTGCCTTTTGTAATGTATTGTTACGACCTGATTTCTCATGTCATAAGGGTGCCTATATCCTGCCATAAGAGAACCACCCAAATAGCATACAAGTTAACAATAATAATCCAAAAGCGGAAGATGAGATGTAAATAAAAAACAAGGATAAATGGAAGTCTAAAATCAGTCAATACCCTAAAATTTGATATCGAGTACAAGAGCCATTAAAGCAAGAGTACAATGTATGAAAAGAAACTCAGAATATGTATCAACAATCAATAATAAAAGGAAAATAAAGAAAGGTAAAAGTGAGCTCCCAATGCTAGGAGCCATCATTTACCTCAGCAACTGAGTCAGCGACCGAATCAGGAGATCAGTGTGGTCCAATCATTCTCGGATCTGCACTAAAAGATGCAGAAGTGTAGTATGAGTACCAATATAACATGCACCTAATAGGTATCATAGGTCGATCAGGGATATATAAGAAACAAAGACAGTTAATAAATCGATAAGGAGTGCAAGTCACAAAGATCAATAAATAGATAAGGTAAATAAGCTAGCTAACAGGATACGATAGATAAATATCCTAAGTTACTAGGCACAAACAAGGATCGTCCAGGTAAAAGAAAGGAAAGATCATACCTGAATTCGTGCTCAAATATCAAGGAATGAAACTAAATAACAGATATGGTGGTATACCAGTAATCTCAACTAAGGGAAAGAGGAGAATAACTAGCAACAAAAAGTATATCACTAAGAAAAACATGATGGGAAGTACAATAGATATACCTCTATCACCTAAAAGTAAAGCAAAACAATTATTAAAGTAAGAGAATCTCCACGATACCCCATAACACTGAAGATACAAACAAGCAAAGCTCATGCACTGCCCTCCTATACGACTAGAAGGTATATACAAGAATAAAAGTGCATAAAAGTAACACAGATATTAAATGCAAATGGTAGTAGTACATGTGGAATATAACTGTAGATGCTCCCCTCCGATACTCGTAGGTCCTGTAGGTGGAATACCTATGGAGGGACTTCCCTATATACCAAAAAATCATATTGCATACCCCTCCCTAGGTCATATGCATACTTCGGTCGAGTCGACAAGCTCCATGGAGGGCCTCCCTACATACCATCACAATAATAACCTAAATCTAAACTACAATATCATAATATCTTTATATGAATGAATGTGGCGGGTTTCCCAGGTTTAAATCAATATGATCTCAAAGTAGGTAATCGAGCCTCCTTGAGACTATGAATGGTGTAAATCATCAATATATGTCGCTCGGACTTCATCGAGGCCAAATCACTATAAATAACCAATGTCTATCACTTGAGCTTCATCGAGTCTAGTAATATCTCAAAACAGTTGTTAAGTCAATATTACCTAATTAACATTGAAAACTAGTAAAATAACTCAAAAATATCCATTTTAATCTCATAATATCATATGGGCCTACAAGGCCATGTAGGGTTTCAAAATCGATGATATCGGGGTCTTGGGAATAAACTAGCAAAAAACAATGTATAAGAACAAGTGTTCATGATGATATACTCAACCACAAATAATATCAAGGTAAGTTGTATGGTCCTGCACATGCTCAATAACTACAGCAACCATAACTATCCAAATCTATGTTCGGGACTCACGGATATCCCCAGTTGGAAAAAATTGATGTTCCAGAGTCTATCAAGACTACTTAAGGTCACAAGGTAAATATCATCGTAAATGCAATAATAATACATACCTAAGAGGCGGAATAAAAAAACGGACAGGATCATGGATGCCAACCTAGAAATCCTAACCCAAGGGTCTAATTACCATAATTATTCCCCATATAATCTCATTATAAGATCGTATCCAAGCCTACCTGCCCTTCAATAAGCTTGCAACAATGCAGTGTAGAAGATGCCCGAACTGCTCTAAATCTCCAAAAATGTGAAAATGAGATCCAACGATCACACAACTAGAAAAATAATAATCTATACATTAATATAAGTCAAATGATACCCAAAAGCTATGAAAATATTTAGGGTCAATATGAGACAAAATATGCCTACGGGCATACAAACCCGAAACTCCAAACAAAAGGTATAAAAATATTTCCCACATCGTAGGAAACTCATACCCAAAATTTGGAGCTAAGATGAGCAAGAAATAAACTTGAAAACAATGAAATAAAGTGAAGAACCAACTTTGAGAAATTGGGGGAGTTATGCATGAAATTTGAATAAATTAAATGAAAACTTACCAATAATTGATGAACAATCGAATAAATCAAGCTTCGAGCATCACTAAATCACTCATACAAAGACCCACAAAATTTAATGCAGGTTTTTGAACGTTTTGAAGTTTAAAAGGTGAGAAAAATGCTAAAGAATCAAGTTTCTTATGTTTATATACTTTCTAGGAAGGTATCCTATGTGATAGCGTTAGCCCTGCTCTTGGTCGCGAGCCAGAGGAGACTAAGACATCACAATCGAGTGGCTCACGTGCTGCAATTGTGAAGGTCTGGGAAATGGGGTCAAGCAATCATGTGCAATCTTTCCGCGATCGTGAAGAACAAGAATGAAGGTGCATCGCGATCCACGCAATCACTAAGAAGGATGCAACAGGCACTAGATTGGAGCTGAAATTAGTCATCTTTCAAAACTCTAAAATGATGCTCAAAATGAATTTGGAACTAGATAAACACAAACCAAATGTTCTAGCGATATGGAAACGATATTTCAGACTCTATGGAATAGATGAAATTCTAATTTGAGTTCATTTCAAAAAAAAATTTGACCAAAGTCAACTATATGCCAAAAGAACCAACTTTTCAGTCAGATACACAAAATGAGATTGGTTGTCTTGAAGCCTAAACGAGCAATTCACCAACTAAAAATTAAATGATGGCATAGTTGGATTTATCAATTCGAGGCTCCAATCACAAAATATCACCAAGTTCCACTTATGAACCTTAAAGTACATAAACATGTAATTTCAGACAAACTCAAAAGCTAAGCTCCCAGACTCAAACCAAGAGTTGATATAGAATAAAATACACATTTCTGAGCAAATAGAACTATCAAAATTCAATTTCGACTTTATTTTAATAGAATGTTGATGAAAGTCAATATTTTAATAGTAAAGGCTCTAAAATAGGGAAACAAACATAATGACCAAATGAATGACCCAAGAACTAAACCACATGTTTCAATAATTCACAAATGACTTAGGGATGCTACAGGAAGGATCAAAAGTACAAGAAAATACGAAATAGAAAAAAATGACCATAAGGTTCATTACAACATCCACTACTAAAAAGGACTTTCCTCCCTGAAAGTCAGAACAAGGCAATACCTGAAGGCTCAAATAGATGTAGATACTAAGACCGCAATTCACTCTCAATCTCCTAATTAGCCTCCTCTATGGGATGATCTCTCGTTGCACCTTAACCATCAGAATCTCTCAAGATCCAAACTTTCTCACCTCTCTAGAAAAAACCAAAACAGGCACCTCAACAACTGAAAATCCTCATCAACCTAAACTAAATCATAATGTAGCATATGCAAATCATTAAGGATATACCATCTCAGCATAGAAACACGAATCAGTGGATTCAAAACTAAAAACATCGAAGGAAAAGCTATCTTATAAGAACCACTACCAATTCGATCAATAACCTCAAAAGGGCTAATATCCTGGGGGATGATCTTAACCCTCTTTCCGAACCTCATCATTTTTTTCATGGGAGATTCCCTCAAGAGCATATGATCACACATACTAAAGTCCAAAGAACGAAGAAAACTTTCCTACTAACACTTTTGCCTACTCTGGGAAGCCCGAAGTCTATCCTGAATCAGTCAAATAGTATCCAAGGCATCTCAAGTAGGTCAGTACTCTCAATCTGGACTTAACCCCATTAAACCAACCAATGGGCGAACAATATCATATACTATACACCTTAAATAGAGACATCTGAATACTAGAATGGTATTTGTTATGTAAAAACTCTTCCAATGCTAAATGCTTATCCCAAGAACCACAAAAACAAAGAACGCACGACCTCAACATGCCCTTCAGGACCAGGATGGTCCTATTAGAATGACCATCTGTCTGGGGGTGAAATGATGTTCTAAGATAAACCATACTACCCATACCATGCTAAGTCTCTCTTTAAAACTAAGACGTATACTAGGTACCACAAACAAAGATAATAGAAAATGATATGGCATGATATCAAACCACTTGATGAAGATAAATGAAGCCTAACTTCTCCGTACTAGAAGAAGTATGAACCAGATGAAGTGTGCAGACTTAGTCAATCTGTCAACAATGACCAAATTGAATTGTTTCTGTGAGGAGTCCGAGGCAAGCTTGAAATAAAACCTATAGTAATCAATTACCACTTCTACTTGGGAATGGGAAGCCTATACATCAATCCACCTAGCCTCTAGTGCTCAAACTTAACATGTAGATAGTTCAAGTACCTAGAAACAAACTTAGCTATATCCCTCTTCATACCATTCCACCAATAAATTTGCCTCAAGTCTCTAAACCTCTTCGTTGAACCTAGATGGATTATATAACAGGAATTATGGGCCTTACAAAGAATCAATTGAATCAAATCAACAACTCTGGGTAACCCGACCTCAAATCAATCTTGGAAACGATGGTTGAACCCTGAAGCTGGTCAAGCAAGTCATCAATACGAGGAATAGGATACTTATTATTCACACTAACACTATTCAGTTGCCTATAATAGATAAACATGTGCATAGAACCATTTTTTTATTTACAAACAAAACAAGAGTACCCCAAGGAAAAACTCTAGGATGAATAAAACCCTTACCTAACAAGTCCTTAATAAAACACTTATCTAAGTACTGAAGTAGATTCTTGAGCTCTCTCTACTCAGAGGGTGTCATACGATAAGGAGTAATACAAATGGTATCGGTTCCCAACTCAAACTAAATTCTAAAACCAATGTCTCGCTCAGGTGGTAGGCAAGGGAGTAGGTCAAAAATACATCAACATACTCACTAACAATAAGTACTAATTGGGGAGTAACAGAACCAACACTAAAATCTCTAACATAAGCAAGGTATTCCAAACAACCACAAATATACTAAGTGACTAGCCTGAATGCAAGATATGATCTCAGTTGGTACATGACTAATTGAACCTTGCCACATGATTAGGGATCCATAGAGCACATATAAGGTCACGGTCTTGGTATGATAATCCATGACTACTCTATGGTGGGATAACCAATCCATGCCCAGTATTACATAAAAATCAACCATATCCAATAATATCAAATCACCCTAAGTCTTAACATCCCCAAGAATCATAAAAAGGATCTCAATGCATGATTCATTACTAAAGAATCACCTACTGGAGTATCGACAGATAACGACACAAGTAATGGATCATTAATCATACTCAAACATGGAGCATAATAAGACGACACATAGGAGATATAAGAGTCTAGATAAAAAACCCAAAGCTGGCTGATAGTAGGCAAAAATAGTACCTGTCATAACAACATCATAGGAATCTACCTAGAATAACATAAAAATAACTGCGACCACTACCATGACCAATATTATGACACCACCCCTACAAAACTGAGGAGCTCCATGACTTGGAGCACCACCACCCCTTCCCTAGGGTGGAACTACTCTAACCAGCTAGGCTGGAATAGAAGTTAGCATAAAAGAAGGCTGGGATATAATATGAATAGTACCTTCCGGGGGACAAGCTCTGTTTAAATACACCATATCACCAAAATTATATCATGGGCCTAGTCGCATGAACGAACTAGAGGAATATGAAGAACCCAAATGGTTACCACAGCCTGATGAACCAGATAATGCCTCTCTATGATGGCTTGAGGACTGACCCTCGTAACCCTAAGAAGGACTACCAGAATCCTTTAGGGAGGCCTAAATTGGATGTCTATACTGGCCCTGTTGATGATGCTGAGGTAGGGTCTTACCCTAAGAACTATATAATTGACCACCATGCCCCGATCCATTGAAGCAACCCGGACGGAGGGGCCCCTTCTCCTCTCTAACTTTCCCACTACAAGTAATACTCTTCATAGTAAGAGCCAACTCTAAAATAGTATAATAAGATTATCCCGAAAGCAACTAGAACCTCGGACAACTGACGAATATCTAGATCTAACCCATGAACAAATTGATGGGCTCTCTCTGTCTCAGTAGAAATATATCTAGCATCATAGGAATACAACATGTGAAACTCTGCCTCTTACTCAAAAATCAACATAGAACTTTGCTCAAGTCTCAAGAACTCCTCCCTCTTGCACTCCCACTAAGTATGAGGAATGTACCTCTCTAGAAATACATCACGTAACAATGCCCAAGTAATATGAGTGGAGTCAGTTGACCTGGTAGAACAATAATATCTGCACCACTCTTTGGAGAGGCCTTCCATCTGGTAAAGTGTGAAGTCAACACCCATGGGTATCAAGTAAACAGAGGTTATGCAAATCCCCTAACATCTATCAATAAACTTTCCCGTCCTACCTAGAAAACCAAAAAACCTTAGAAGACCAAACCTCATAAATTTACCCAATATCTTCTAATCTTATTCAGACATAGACGCGTGATATGGAATAGGAAGAACCATAAATGGAGTGAGTATTTTCGGTGTTTAAGAAGGATAAACCAGTGTTGGAGGCATATGAACAAAAAATTCTAAAATTGATGGCAGAATACCCAAACCATAAACACTCAATGTCGATGGCACTCGTGGGACTAATTAAGAAAGGGAAGAAGTCCATAACCCACCAAAATCTCTAGGGTATATGATGAACCTACATAGGCTCATACTCAACCTCTGGTTCTATAACAAGTGAAGCAGCTCTAGCTGGAGTATTTACACTAAAACGTGCTCGACCTTAGTCTTTGAAGGCTCGACTCTTAACTAGCATTCAGATTGGTAGTGCAATGGTTGCATTATCTACTGCTGCTATCAAAGACTGTGCATGTCATCTATGGAAGAGTGAACAATAATAAATAAGATTTGAAGAAACCGACTATGATCCAACATTGATAGAGAAGTGATGTAATGACCCTTAAGGTCATTTATGATAAACTCGCATTGTCTTTTCTCCTAGAGCATTTCATTAGTTGCCCCAAGTCATTTATGACTTGCTGGGACCAACAGTTCGGATCCCTGGTGACTCGGTTGAGAAACATCTCAAATTTTCTATTTTAGAGCCTAAAGTTAAGTACTCGTTGACCAAAGTCAACTTTCTTTCAAGACGACCTCAGAATTTAATTCCGACAATTCCATTAGCTCCGGAATGCTAAAAAAAGTCAGTATTGACCTTAAGTTTGTGTTTTGGAGGCTTCGTTTGCAAGTTATGCCAATTTGTGAAAATTGTTTAAGTTTTAGCCT
>JBDJHY010169045.1:0-12381 GCA_039654485.1 Withania somnifera | reverse complement strand
ACATGTTGGTTATGATATTTATTATACATGTAAGAAAAGGATTAGGGCGATGCTTCCGCTGCGTAGAACCTATATTCTAACAGTAAACTACCCTTTTTATTGTACCGAAGAACTTGAAAAGCTTTTCCAAGTCTGTTTGCTATATTCAAGGGTTTATTAGTAAGAAACTTTCTTGATTCCCTTATGCAAGAAAAACTAATTTCCTAAATTAGTTCTTGTCAAGCTGAAACTATTACAATCACCCGCTTATTTAGTCACAACGAGGACTCTACATGAAGTCTTACGATTTACTGTGCAATGTTGCTTATTTTAAAGATGTTGCTGTTAGATGTACTCAACTGTGTGATGATAATCGTATTTACTGAGGACTCTATATAATTGAATGACATTTATGATAACAACAAATTAGATTACTCGACTTATTTTAACTTTCTTTCTTAATCGATCGAATTTCTTGAACTTGACAATTTGAAATCTCTAGTATCTTTTCTTGGACGCTCACCTGTAACGCCCCCACCTCCAAGTTAGTTGCAAGGTCCATTGCCTGCTCGTTCGACTGTGTCATGAATTGCTTTAGGTATGTATCCCGTGGAGTTAAATAGACATTCAATTCAATTCTCTTGACTTTCATTTCATGATTGTGATTGGTCTTGCAGCATAAAATTTGATTATTCGACTGTAATGGATAAATTATGTTTTTCTGCAGGAAATGTTTCTCCGTCAAAGGGTTTGGATAAGTTTCAATCTGTTTTCAAGATGTCCAGAAGAACTTTCGACTACATATGTTCCCTTGCAGAGGAGCACATGCCGGCAAAATCGGCCCACTTCGTGTTTTGAAATGGCAAACCCATGTCTTTGCATGAGCAAGTAGCATTAGCTCTGAGGAGGCTGAGCTCAGGTAATTCTCTAATTTCAGTCGGTGACTCGTTTGGTGCACATCACTTGACATTGTCTCAAGTAACTTGGTGTTTTACAGAGGCTATTGAAGAAAAGGGGCTTCACCACATACGATGGCCTTCAACAGAGGAGGATGACTCAGATAAAGTCCAAATTTGGAAGACTTCAAGGACTTCCGAGCTCTTGTGGTGCAATTGGTGCTACTGTTATGATATATTATAAACCATGTCATTTTTTGTTATCGTATCATATTTTTATTTCATGTATAGATAATGTATTTTATTTACTTAATTTAATAAAAGTCTCTAATAGAACACTGTATTAACATGTGTGTCCTTAACTTATATAATAGATAATTTTGTGTACGGAGTTATTTAACTTATGCACAAAAAATGAAATTGTCGGTTCTTGTAAGTTATAAATTAATGTTCACAATCAAAGATGAGGTAGGATAAACATTTCGGTGATTGTGGCACAAGATTAAATATAATCTGATCTTAATTATGGGAGTGGTAATGTTTCAACTTCTTTTGCCACTGTATTTCATATATATTGAATGGATCAAGTTGAAATATTAGTTATGTTCTGAATATTAATAAGCAAATTCTCTAATTCATAACACGTTCTTATATTCTTAATCTTGATATAATTATTAAGATCTATGTAGTTTGTTTTATTATTTTAATCTATTAAAAGGTGAGACTCTATTGTTAATCAATATATTCCTAATGGATTGGATGATAACAAATCACATTAGTAAATAATAATTAGTTGATAGAACCATGTCTGGGACTTGAGATGGATGACGCCCCTTTATGATTACTTATAAGTTTTCACGTGAAAACGCTGCAGGTGAATTTTATATTTGTCAGTGCGAAATAAGTTATGGATAATAATAAAAGATTAAATTAGTCAATGAGTTAATTTTCTTTAGAAAAATTAGTTTAATTGATTGTGTCGGTAATTCTTATGTGAGAGTTAAATAAGGTGTAATGGTAAATTTCGAATTTAAATAGAGGAGTGTAATTACATATTTTTTATGGAATAATTTATAATTTGTTATGATATGGTAAATCATTCATTTGCAAATTAATATCATAATTGAAAGGTTCAGTTAATAAATTTGCGATTTCTACTATGCCTGATTAATTAATCAATTTAGAAAGAAAAAAAAGTACTGTTGAAAATAAGGTTTTACACAGTTTTATCTTAATAGAAAAATATTTACATTGAAGACAAATATTCCTATTAAAAATAGGACTTAAGACAAAAATATTTTACCCTTAAATTGACAATAATGTTGAAATTAATGGGCTAAAACGTTTTAGTCTTAATGCAAAAAATGGTTGGAGTTAATGAGAGAATAATAGCCCCTCGTAACTTCAAAACATGTTAAATTTTTGTAGATATATAGGGGTTGAATTCTTTTCTCAATAACATAGTACAAAACCTTAAGCAAAAACACTATTTTCCAAGTCAGTCACTTGCCTACACAAGTATTGATTGAACTAAATTAATCAAAATATAGTAGAAGGTTGCAGGCGTTTTTGAATCCGCTGGCAAGCAAAACGATAAATCAATTTGTGTGAAAGATTCAAGAAGTAAGTGGCTCTTTAATTCTCGTTTTTAAAATTATGTTATCTTGTTATATATAAGTTTGTGATCTGTTACCATACTTCGTCTGCGTGTATAAATAACATACTCTATCAATTGGTTTCAGGAGTCTTTTTACATATAACTTGATAATTTAAAAAGAATATCATGATTTGTATACATATTTTTTGTTTGCTAAATAAATGTATAGATGATGGTGTTTATGATTTTCATGGTTTTCTTAATCCCCGGACTTTTAATTTTTCATCAAGCATGAACTGTGTTATTTTTCTGAAATTGTTTGTAAATTTATTTTTTCAATTAAGGAAAATTAAGGCAAAAGCATTGAGGAATGACTTTATCCATCTATATTCTTCATTCACATTTTCTAAATAGTTGTGTAGAGGCAAGCCAAAATTGTTATGGTATTTCTTTTCACCTTTGAAAGCAGTTTTTCGAAGAATAAATGGTTTAATGAGTAGACTAGTGGTAAGACCAAATAGTATGGACAACCCTGTTGACCCTCGCAAACAGCTTTGCCGATGATTGCCAAATTGATTAATTTTGGAGTTTTTCAAATTTGATAAACTCTGATTGGCTTGAAACTTTTTAGGTTCATCGAAAACGACCCACTAAGAAATACTCACAATTTTATGACCTAAACACTTTTTTGGAAATTCGGAGTCGTTTTGACGGATTTGGGTTTGAGTTCTCTAAAAAATTAAAAATTCTGAAAATATTATCTTTTGCAAATCACTGGTGTTAGAATTCATTCCATATGATTTTCACTAGTTATTTACAGTAAATTTATGAGTTTACATGTTAACTTACCATCTTCCTTACATTGTGTTTTCAAGTCTCTTGTTTTGATAACTCATTTAGTTCAATGGTACAAAGACTTATGAAAAGGGATATTTATGCAACTTAAATTAACAGTTTACTCCCTAACTGAGTTGGTTCTATTTTATTTAGGGATAACATATCGAACATTGCATGTATAATTGCTAATAGTTAAGTTTCCCTAACAAGTCTGATTGTTTATGTGCGTGATTATATGTGTCATGTGTTTTAATAACTTTATCATTGTTTTTGCATGTTTAATGATCTGGTTCTGATTTTATAACAGCTTGACCATGTCTTCCTTCAATCCCTTAATAGCTATCCGAATCAAAATAAACTAAAAGGCCCTAATTATTTTGACTGAAAACAGAATTTAGACATTGTCCTAACTATTGAAGGCTTTAAATTTGTGCTGGTTGATAAGTTTCCTATTAAGCCAGCTGATCCTACTAGTGATGAGATAAAAGCCTATGATAAGTGGGTTAAGGCTAATGAGATAACAAGATGTTACATCCTTGCCTCCATGAAAAATGTCTTGTAGTATCAATATCATTCCATGAATTCTTCTTACGATATGCTCGAGTATCTCAAAGATATGTTCGAGAGCAAAATTGTGTTGTAATGTAGATGACCATGAAATCCCTCTTGACCACGAAAATGGTTGAAAGATCATCAGTAAGGGAGCATGTTCTGAAAATGATGAGCTTATTGAACGAACTGAAAGTACTTGGTATGGTTATTGATAAGGAATCTCAGGTGGAGATGGCCCTACAAACTCTGTTCAACAGTTTTCAGCAGTTCTTTTAAATTATAACTTGAATAAATATGGACTTATCTAGAGAAAAACTATTGAATGAGATGAAATCGGCAGAATGTATCATTAAGAAACAAGTTTTTCCTGCATCTTTATTGTTTGACAAACCTTCATCTTCCTCTTCTAAGCTGAAAGGAGGAAAGAAGAAGAAAAATCCATGTAAGGCTTAATACCTGGAAGAGTTACTGGTGGTGTGGCTAAGCTTAAGGGCTAGTACTACTAGTGCAAGAAACCTGGTTACCATAAGAAACAGTGTCCTGACTATCTAGCCAAGCTGAAAATATAAGGTAGTTTCTTTTCATGTGCACTGAAATATTTTTAGCGGATAACACGATGCTTAAATAAGAATGAACTCAGTGTGTTTCTTGTAAACGGGGAACTAACACCATTCTTAGTTATAGGAAATACTTCTATTTCGTTTAGGTTCTCTAAAATTTTACTTTTGAATAATGTTCTATATGCTCCTTATACATGAAGGAATTTAGTTTTAATTTCAAAAATAATGGATGCTGGTTATGACGTTTATTTTATAAATAATTATGCAATTATTAAGTGTAATAAGCATTTCATAATTTCTGCTCCTAGATAACATGATTTGTGTATATTTAATATATCCCATTATATGCTGTAAACATTGAAACTTAATAATGTTTATCAATTACATAAAAGAAAATGTATTTCGAAATTAAGTGAAACATACTTATAGCACCTACGTCTAGGTCATATTAACATAATAGGATCTCATGGTTGGTTTTTGATAAATCCAATCAAGTATGGGATCTTGTAGAACCACCTATGGGAGTCAAATGCATTGACTATAGATGGATATAAAAGAAAATGAGAGGTGTGAATGGTAAAGTGCATCCTTTTAAGGCTAGGCTTTTCGTGAAAAGGTTTACTTAAAAAGAGAAAATTGATTATGATGAAACATTTTTGCAGGTAGTTGTGCTTAAATCCATTAGGATTCTCTTATCTATTGTTGATTATTACAATTATGAGAGTTGACAAATAGATGTCAAGACTTCTTTTCTAAATGTAAGTTTTTATGAGTGTATTTATATGGTACAACTAGAAAATTTTATGGAAAGCGTCAACGAACAAGTTTTGTAAACTTAAGAAATTTGTTTATGGATTGAAACAGGAATCTAAGGCATGAATTACTTTTTGACAATTCTATTAAGACTTTGGTTTTGATAAATGTGAAAATGAGTCATGCATTTATAAAAAATACGATGGAGACAAGGTAGCATTTTTGATTTTGTATGTAGATGACATTTTGCTAATAGAAAATAATGTGAGCATGTTGGATTCTATTAAGGAGTCATTTTCCTCATGGTTTGATATGAAATACGTTGGTAGAAATGACTCATATCCTTGGATCAGGCTAACGCGAGATCACAAACGAAGGATATTAGGCTTATCCCAAATGCTTTATATAGATACTATTTTTGCGATATTTAGAATGAAATTTTTCAAAAAAAAAATTCTTCATTTTTGACATGAAATTACTTTATCAAAGAATCAATTTCCCAAAACGGCTGATGAGACAGAAAGAATGAAGGTGATTCTTACGCTTCATCTGTAGGGAGTCTATATATGACATGTTATGCACAGACCTGACATCTTCTTTGTTATTTTCTAGTTAGAAGGTTTTAGCTATATTGGGAAAGAATATTGGACTGTAGTTAAGCATATAATCAAGTACTTAAAAAAGACTACGAATTACATGATTGTTTTTCACTTTGGAGATCTTATACCCATTGGGTATACAAATTTAGACTTCCAGGCAGATAAAGATTCTCGAAAATCAAACTCAGGATATGTATTTACTTTAGGAGTAGGATTCATAGTTTGGAGGAGCATCAATCAATAGATTGTTATTGATTCCACCATGAAAGTTGAATATGTAGTTGCCCCTGAGCCAGCTAAGAAGAGTGTTTGTCTTGGTAACTTCCTGAAAGATCTTGGAGCGGTTTCTTCGGTTCAAGCACCATGTAAACTATATTCTTATAATAGTGGTGCAGTTGCAAACTCAAAAAACCACGAAATCATAAAAAAAAAGTAAGCACATTGAGAGAAAGTATCACTTGATTTGAGATATAAATAAAAGGGGTGATGTGAGAGTTTTGAAAATTGAGTCGGAGAACAACTCGGCTGACCCATTTATAAAGGGCTTAACTTAGAAGGCTTTAGATAAGTATGTGGAAGAAATGGGTGTTAAAGTTGTGCATGCATGGTTATAAGTCTAAGTGGGAGATTGTTAGGATATACTAGAAACCATGTCATTTTTGTAATAGTGTTATATTTTCATCCCATGTAAAGACAATGTATTTTGTTCACTTAATTTAATAAAGTCTTTATTTTAGTAGATCATTATATTAACATGTGACTTAAATTATAGTAGAGAATTTTGTGTATTGAGTTAGTTAAATCATGCACGAAAGGCTAAAATTGTTGGTTATTATAAGTTATAAATTAATATTCACAATCAAAGATGAGGTAGGACAAACATCTTGATAATTGTAGCACAAGATTAAATGTAATTTGATCTTAATTTGGGGAGTGGTAATATTTCAATTTTTTGTGCTAGTGTATTTCATATGTGTTGAATGAAACAAGTAGAGATATTCGTTTATGTTCTTAATATTGATAAATAAATTCTCTAGCCCATTATACGTATTTATACTTTTAATCTTGATATAATTATTATGATCTATGTAACTTGTTTTTTTTTTTTTTATTTATTAAAAAGTGAGACTCTATTGTGAGTTAATACATTCCATTCTAATGGATTGGATGAACACAAATTACATTAGTAAAATAATAATTAATTGATAGAACTATGTCTTGGACTTGAAATAGATGACATCCCTTTATGACTACTTATAAGTTTTCACGTGAAAACTCTGCATGTGGATTTTATATTCGTCATCATGTGAAATAAGTTTAGCATAATAATAAAGGATTAAATTAGTCAAAGAATTATTTTTTTTCAGAAAATTTAGTTTAATTGATTGGTGTGGATAATTCTAACGTAGGGAGTTACATATGGTATAATGATAGATTTCGAATTTATATAGAGGAGTGCAATTACATATTTTTAGTGAAATAATTTGTAATTTAGTATGATATGATAATTGAATCATTTGCGAATTAGTATCATAATTGGAAGCCTCAGTTAATAAATCTACGCTCCCTACTATGCCATATTAATTAACCAATTTGATAAAAAGTACTCTTAAAAATAAGGTTTTACACCATTTTATTTTTATAGAAAAATATTCCTATTAAAATAGGAATTTAAGACAAAAACGTTTACCCTTAAATTGACAATAATGTTGGAATAAAGGGCTAAAACATTTTAGTCTTAATGCTAATAATGGTTGGAGTTAAAAAGAGAATAATAGCCCCTCATAACTTCAAAGAACTTTGATGCTTTGTACATAAATAGGGGTTTTGTTCTTTTCTCAAGAACTTGGTACAAATCCTTAAGCAAAAACAGTGTTTTCCAAGTCAGTCACTTGCCTACATTGAACTAAACTAATCAAAACATAGTAGAAGGCTGTAGCAGTCCTGGATTCAGTGGCAAGCAAAATGATAAATCAATTGGGTGAAAGCTTCAATAAGTAAGTGTTTCTTTGATTCTAGTTCTTAACATTACTAGTTTGGTGTACGTTCTTTGCGCTTCTATCTATGTTAGTCAATTTGATTTTTGAAAAAACTCAATTAACAGTGCGATTAAGGGTTTTAACTATGACAGAACATTTAAATATTTTATTTGTATATAAAATAGAATTCATTTGTTGTAAGAGTGAGAAGTATTTGATATACTCTTCAAATTCTTTAAATTTTTTGTCCTGACTTTTCATCCCGTCGAATTCCAATATCGAACACTGTTTATACAAATCCTAGTCCAATTTTAAACTG
This sequence comes from Withania somnifera, assembly GCA_039654485.1. Taxonomy (NCBI): domain Eukaryota; kingdom Viridiplantae; phylum Streptophyta; class Magnoliopsida; order Solanales; family Solanaceae; genus Withania; species Withania somnifera. The sequence continues at coordinate 4,310 of JBDJHY010169045.1, read as the reverse complement.
AAAGTCGACCCTTACTTGGGACGCGACATCAACTTGAGACTCCTGACTCAATACCTGACATTAGCTCTTGACCTGGGACATGACTCTCGACCCTGGATCAGACCTTGACTTTTAATTCATAATTTGAACCCTAAGTCCAATTCGAGACTTGACCCTAACTCTTGATATTAAAGTTGACCCTAACTTGGAATCCAATCCCTAACCAAGACCTCGCATTTAACCCTAACTCTTAACTCAGGACTTGACTCCTCACTCAAAACACGACCCTGGCCTTGATTCCTATTTTTAGACTCAAGATCTAATCATTACTCCCACTCAGAACTTGATCCAAGACCCAACCTTGACTTCTGACTCGGGATCTGACCAAGAACTTGATTACTAATTTGAGTCTCTACTTGACTCGCTACCTTACTCATAACCTCGACTCCCAACCCAGGACTTAATACCGTCTCTGGACTCAAGTTCTAACCCTAACTCCTAACTTGAAACCTAAATCGAGTCCCGACCCCAACTTTAATACCAATCAAGAATGAACCGAGATCTAACCCCGACTATTGATCTAGGGCTTGGCCCTGACTATCAAATAGGAACTAAACCTGATACTGAATCCTAACTTTCGACTAGAGATCCAACCCCAGAACTTGATTCTTAATTTGACATCAACCTTAAATCTAACTTAGACCTTACCAAAAATCCATAATCTAACTTCCAACCCCGACTCTCGGTCTGGGACCCTTCCCTGACTCTCAACATAAGATATGACTCGAGACTCAAACCTGACTATTGATCATAGACCTGATCACGATAGGAATTTGACTCCAACCTGAGACCTAACCTTAACTTCCGACACGAGACTTGACCTTAAATTCAAACTCAAAATTCAATCCTCAACCTTGACTCTCTATTCAAGATCTGGTTCTTAATTTAGGAGAAGACCTTGACTCCTAATTTGGGGCCAAACCCAAATTCGATCCCAACCTCAATTTTTGATTTGAGACCCGACCCCAATTCTTGATTCGAAACCTGACCTTGACTTCTAACTCTTGAATTAGGACTGCGGCTAGGTCTTGTAACTAGGTCTTAGGTTAATATTTAGAGTTAGATTGAGATTGGACCTTAATTCTTGTATCGAGGATAGACCTCGAGTTACATTGCACGTTTATGTCACGTTAGTACAAAAGATTAAACACAAAAAGAAAGAAGTATATGATATTGCAATTAAAGTTACAATATATGCAACATTATATTCATAAAAGGGTCATTTTAATTAAATAATAAAGAGTATGTTTCAAGAGAAACCTGGTGATGATAAAAACTTTTTTTCTATAATGAGTTATTGGAACTTTTTTTCAATGCTATTTATATAACATCAACTCTAACATTTTTCTTATTTGGTTAAAGTAAACATTTACTTGAGGAATAAACTTATTTTCAAAAGTAAACTATATGAATTTAAAAACCCTTATTTAATTGACATTAGTGTCGGTGATCAAATTCCATTCAAACTTAGATTCAAATTCGCGTTCACGACAAGTCCATAAGATTTCCATAATTGTTGTAATGCAGTGGTTTTTCCACATGTCTTATTTTCCACGGCTCACTCGAATAAAGAGTCATGTTGTCTTTTTCCATGTGGCTTAAGTGGTGTCAACAACACCTGTTGATTAGTGGCCTTAGTTGACAAGTGTAAAGACAAAATTTGGTTTATAAATAGCTAGAAATAAATAGCAAATTGGGGACTTTTCCATTTTCAATAAAAGATAATATTTCTCTTCCCTTTCTTATTTTAGAAACTTTCCTCTTTTGGAAACTTTTTAATTTTAGAATTTATTTAGTTTGGGATTTTATTTAGTTTATAACATGTTATCAGCATGAGGCTCTGCCAGTTCGAGCAAATATCAATAAACTAGAATTTGTTGCCCTTGATATATCGGGAAGGCTACATGTCGTGGGCACTAGATGCTGAGCTGTATTTATATGCGATGGGTCTGGCGGACACCATCAAGAATATGGAAATCAAGCATCGGTCCAAGATCGGGCCAAGACGATGATATTTCTCTGCTACCACCTTGACGAGGGTTTGAAAATAGAATATCTTACAGTAAAAGATCCTCTTACCATGTGGAATAATTTAAAAAATAGATAAGACTACCTGAAGTTGGTTGTTCTTGCATAGGCCCATCATGAGTGAATGAAACTACGGTTACAAGTTTTAAAACTATAACTGAATATAATTTAGTCATATTTAGAATTATTTCACAGTTAAAGTTATGCGGGGAAAACATCACTGATCATGATATGCTTGAGAAGACCTACTTTACTTTTCAGCCTCAAATATGCTCCTGCAGCAGTAATACCGACGTATAGGCTTCACAAAATATTCTGAATTAATTTCACATCTCCTAGTTATCGAACAACATAATGACCTCCTGATAAAAAATTATGAAAATCAACCCGTTGGATCTGATCTATTTCCTGAAGTAAATTAGGTGAATTTCCAATAGTATGAAAGAGGTTTTGGCCAAGGTCAAAGAAGGAATGATGTTCGTGATGATCACCTTACAGTAAATAACGACTAGCAACGTAAAAGGAGGGATGAGCGGCATGATATGATGCCTAAGAAAAAATCAAAAAATTTGTGCCACAGGTGTGGAGGGAAAGGTCATTTGGTCACGCACCTATCGTGTGTCTAGACGACTAGTCCAGCTATATCAAGCATCTCTTAAAAGGGAAGAAAATAAGCTAGAGAAAAACTTTATCACCTAAGTTAATATCGAGCCTATGCAACTTGATGTAGCTTATTTCTTTTTTCATAAAAGAAAAGTGGATCACCAAATAAGTGATGAACCCCCGATAATGTAAATGGTTTTTAAGTTCTGTCGTTTTAATGATTTGTATAGGTGTATACCTGTAAGTCTTGTAAGTAAATAAAAGTTTATGTAAAAGATTTGTTTAATAGTAACCATGTAATGTTTTCTTTATGTTATTCGGATCAATACTCAATCACGATGATATCTATGTAATTGATAATAAAAAACTCTTGTCATCTTCAACAATGAGAGATACTTCTCTTACTTGCTGAGGAGAAAAGTGAATGCTACAACAATTTCTGTTAACTCAAAATTGATTGAAGGCTCCAGAAGAGCTACTACATTTCTGTCTAAAGGGACAAAACTGGTTATAGAAGATACTTTATTCTCTTCTAAATCCCCAAAAACTTATTAAGTTTCAAGGATATCCACCGAAATGGGTATCATGTTGAGACAATAAATAAAATGAATAAAGAATACCTTGGCATTACCAAGAATGCCTCAGGCCAGAAATATATTTTCTAAAAATATTCAACCTTGTCTTCTGGATTTTATTATGTAGAAGTTAGTGCAATTGAAGCACATTCTATCGTAAACTAGAATTTTATCGATTTAAATACTTTTATGTTGTGGTATGACAGAATAGGTCACCCTAGATCAATAATGATGAGGCTAATCACTGAAAATTCAATTGGGAATCCATTAAAGAACCTGAAGATTCTGACAAATGATGAATTTTCATGTGTTGTTTGTCACCAAGGAAAATTTTTTACGAGGCCATCACTAATGAAAGTTGACATTGAATCTCCTAAATTTTTGGAACATATACATGGGACATATGTGGGCCTATCCACCCATCTAGTGGAGTGTTTAGATATTTTATGGTCCTAATTGATGTATCTTCGAGGTGGTCCTATGTGTGTCTCTTATCATTCTACAACCTTGCGTTTGCGAAGTTATTGACACAAATAATTCAATAAAGGGCGCAATTACAAGATTATCCTATTAAAGGCCATCCTCCTCGATAATCCTGCGGAATATACATACCAAAATTTTAATGATTATTATTTATTAATTTGGTTAAAAGTTGAAAATCCTGGAGCTTATTTTCATACTCAAAATGGCCTTGCAGAGTCATTTATTAAGTGCCTACAATTAATAGCAAGACCACTACTTGTGAAAATGAAATTGCTCACTACTGTTTGGGGTCATGCTATCTTGTATCCAGCATCTCTCGTTCGTCTCCGACCGATTGGTTATAATAAATATTCTCTGTCACAATTGGTTTTTGGTCATGAACCAAACATTGCTCATCTATGAATATTTGGATGTGCTGTATATGTGCCAGTAAAACCACCGCAGCGTACTAAGATGGGCCCCCAGAGAAGGTTAGGAATATATATTGGGTTTAACTGACCCTCTATAATTCGCTACCTTGAACCATTGACGAGAGAGGTGTTCACTGCTCGATTTGTAGACTGTTTGTTTGATGAAACAAAT
>JBDJHY010169027.1:0-12382 GCA_039654485.1 Withania somnifera | reverse complement strand
TATACATAATATATACAAGATATATATACTATATATATGATATATACGATATATATACTATATATACAAGATATATATATATATATATTATTTATTAAAAATATTATAAAAAATAAAAAATTCGGGCCGAGCCGGGCCGAGCCAAAACACCCGGACCGGACCGGCCCATGGACTGGCCCGGACGGACCAGAATTGCTTCGGGCCGCTTGGGCCGGTTTTTGGGCCGGTCTGGGTGAAATGGGCCGATTTTCTCGGGTAACCCGGACCGGTTGCCAGGCTTACCATTGCCTAAGATCCTATTATGTGATTAGCAAGTGATATCAGTTTATGTGACACTTGACTCATATTTGATTTGCTGGTTTTCTGTATGGTACTATTTGCTTCTGTGACCCTTTCTTTGTACTTTATTATTTATTGTTTTTATTATTGTTATGTGCTCAATGGGCCCTCAAAGCCTACTGGGTATGGGTTGCTTCCGCAGCTTGTACTCATACTACACTTGCACATGTGTAGATCCGAGTACAGGTTCCTGTTCGTGATATAAAGACAGTTGTTCGTTCGGATCTTATTCACATCAGATATTCAGGGTGAGCTTGGCGTCCAGCTTGTTCCTGCTTCTCTTCAGACTTATGTTTATTTTTTCTCCATTGTATTTCGGAGACGCAGTTATACTAAACTTACTTCAGTTTTATCATTTTTGTACTTAGTGGTTCGTTTGACACTGATACCTGATTTTTGGTAGATTATGTTATTCCTTAAGACTTCCGAATATGATTATCTATGATTTTTGAAATACTTTAACAAATGATATAGTAGTCCTCTACTTTGGCTATGGACTACGGGGTTTGGTTCTCCTACTGGTGGTATAGTAGGCGCTATCATGATCCACGGAAATAGGTCATAACAGGTTCGGCCTTTATCCCATTTTTGTTTTCTCTGGTGATGGATGCTTTGGAAAGGGAATTCAGTATAAAGTACCTTAGTGTATGTTGTTTACGGATGACGTAGTTTAATTGATTAAATCGTAGAGGAGTTGATGCTAAGTTGGAGGTCTGGAGAAAAACTCTTGAGTCTAAAGGGTTTAGATTGATCAGGTCTAAGATAAAGTATTTGGAGGTGCAAGTTCAGTGAGGTGGAGGAGGGGGACGTAATAGTAAAGCTGGATACGCAAACTATTTGTAAAAAAGATAGTTTCAAGTATATGGGTCTATAATCTAGGGTAATAGAGAGATTGATGGGGATGTTTCTCACTTTGTTGGAGTTGAGTAGATGGAATGGAGGAACACATCTGGGTTTTGTGTGAATAAAAAGTGCCTCTTAAACTAAAAGAAAGTCTTACAAAGTGGCAGTTAGACCAGCTATAGAAGTGTTGGCCAGTTAAGAATTCCCACATTCAAAAGTTAAAGGTGGCGAAGATGATGTTGAGATAGATATATGGGTTTACTAGATGCCATAGGATCCAGAATGAGGTTATTAGATACACAATAGGTGTGATTGTGGTGGAAGATAAGATGTGAGAGGTGAGGTTAATATGGTTTCAATATATGATTAGGAGGGATACGAATGCCCGCGTACGAAGGTGTGAGAGGTTGGAGATGAATGGTATTATGAGAGAGAGATGTACATTGAAAAATATTGGAGAGAGATGACTATACAGGACTTAAAAAGTTACAACTTACCAAGGACATGACCCTAGATAGGAAGCTATGAAGGATGAGTATTACGGTACAAGGTTAGTAGGTTCGGGTAAGTTTTTGTTATTAGGTAGGTATGATTTGTCTTTCTTAGGAGTCATAGTTGGTAGTGTCTATCTCCCAGAGTTTTGGGGAGGTTTATTACTTCTTGTATCTTGAGTGTACTATTATTTGGTAATATACTCGTATTTGTTGTTATTTATTATTTGATTACTTTGGAATTATATTATGCCACTTTAGATTTTATAGTATTGAGCCATAGGTCTTCTGGAAATAACCTCTCTACCTGGCTCTTAGGCAGCAATATGCACTGCGTATACTCTACCCTCCCCAGACCCCACTTTGTGGGAATATACTAAGTATGTTGTTGTTGTTATTATTTTTGGTTTATAATAAGGTCTTATTTATTTTTCGGGGATCCTTAGGAGTTTTGTTCTTTTTGGTGAAATTTAGTAAAAATAGACGTCTAATGGATATTGGGTCAAGTAGACCTCATATTCTTGTTCTAATGGTTCATTGAGTTCGGAATGTCAAATTCAGGATAGTTGTATGTAAGATTTGTTTGCACTGGATTCTAAAAAAATCCCAAAGATCTATTTAAAGTAAGGTTTATAAGTGTGTTTAGTTGTTTTTCTGTTGCTGCCACTACATCTAATGCTTCGTAACATTCACGATGATTCACTGTAATTGTGATGGTTGCAAAATTTATGTTCTGAGTTTATGGTGATTGGCTCTCCATCGCAGTGTGGTAATTAATTACGGCATCACATTCATGACCTAGTGCTCATGTTCGCGATGAGCAAGGGACCAGGCCACAAATACGGTGAACTAGACCAGGAAGGACAGCAATCCCGGTGGTCCTTCTGTGAACGCGGAGAAAGGACTATTCACTAGGCATATTTTTTAAAGTAGATTTTCACAAACTCTTCATTCTTTTCACGCAAATACTCAATTTTCACCCCAAATTTGGCAAAGACTAAGAGAGAATTTCAAAGGTATCAACTGGGTAACGATTCTTAATCCATTTTCATCAATTTCCTTCAACTTTAACATGATTTTTACTCCAAAACTTGAAGGTTTTTGAACTAAAAATTGTGGTTTGAGTTTGAACTCAAAATTTGGAAACCTTGATTTTGAATTACAAAATGGATTGGGTTTTGATATTTAGATTTTACAAGTGATAGGCAATGTATTTTCACAATAAAATTTTGGTTTTGACGTTGTGGGCTCATGGTAAAATTTTGAATAAAGCTTTGAAATATTAAAATATCGGTATTGATTATTGTAATTTCTTGTACGCATTGTGTTCGTGTCTAGATCGTGCGCATTCAAAGGTGCTGCAGAAGTAAAAAGCTCACAATGATACTTATTCTTCGTATCAAAGGCAAGTTAAGGTTTTAGGGTTTTTTATAAAGTATTTGTATGTTTTTCTTGTTTAGTTGATTATAATTAGGAATAATAGGAAAATTAAGGGTAACTATATGGGTGAAATAATGAGGATTTACCCGATTACCAGTGTCAAGCATGCCAAACTAAAAACCAAAGTCAATTACTTAGTAAATTATTTCCTATTATTGAATTTGGTGAATTGATGAGTTGATTTTAATATGTGATACCTTGACTTGGCTTGAATTATTGGAATTGGAATAATACTACCTTCTTGATTGTGATGCATTAACATTCCATTGTGATGTCGGTATTGGTTAGTTGAATTGAGTTGATAATTTGCTAAAAATTGCCTATAAGTGGCTCATACGCTTACTTTTTGTTAAGAAAGACCCATTTTTCTATGGATTACTTGAGATAGTTGTGCAACTATTGACATTGAGTTTTAAAATATTATTGTGGTTTAGAATGGATGAAAGACACATATCGAGGCTCTGACTAGGTGTCTACATTATTGGAAAGGCATATACCAAGGCTCTGACCGGGTGCTTATATTAATAAAAAACCATGTTGAGGCTCTGGCCGAGTGTCTATATGGTTGAAAGGCATAAGCCGAGGCTCTAACCGAGTGCCTAAATTAAGAATTGATATTGTGCCTTGTTGATGATTTTGGAAATATCATTTCTTCTAATTTATATTTAGACTTGATATCCTTGTTGATGATAATGCTTATTTGTTGAACTTAAGATTTCATGATACTTTGTTGCTATTGCATGATTTAAAATGTTGGTGTAGTTAATTATACTTGTATGCAATTGTATAGACTATTTTAGATGTTGGATATATTTGCTGCAGGTAGTAGTTATTAGTGGGTGGTTGGTTTCAGGGCTTCCGTCATCGCTTTATGTTAGGACCAGCTGAGGATTATGTTGAGTACTGTTATTATGTACTCACACTTGATTATTTTGCACTTTTCTTCAGTTTATGCCGGAGCGGACTTGAGTCCTTCTCCATTATCTTTTCTGAGCACATTCTCTTGAGACTTTTCTGAGGTAGTTGTCTATTCTTCCGCAGAACTAGGATTCACACCTATAGTTTTATTTCAAATGTCTTTATTTTTTGAAGATTTTGTACGAATATCATTTGTAATAGTTCTAAATTAGAGGCTATGTACAATGTATACCTAGTTTTAGGTTATTGTTAAATGAAATTACGCTTTCAATTTTATAGGCTTCTATTAAGTTGTTTTACTTCCATATTTATGACTATATTCACTTGTTCATCATTAGTTCTGGCTAAGCTAGCACGGTGTGAAGATAGGTGTCATTACGATCAAATTTTAGATCGTGGTAAGTTAGTATCAGAGAACTAGGTTCGTAGGCCTTACTTTACACAAGCCAAGTTTAGTATGGTCCGCAGATTGATGTTGAGACCTCCATTACTTATCCTCGAAAATCTATGGAACTTTAGGGAAAATATTCTTTTATTTCTCATTCTTTTCTAATGTGATTGATTCGTTGTATGGTGAGTCCTTTTGTGTTTTTTTTGACAAGTGGTTAGGACCAGGGCTTCAGCTGAAGGAGATGATCATCCTATCCTCGAGCCTTCTACCCGAGAAAGAGTTTGAGTTGGAGATAGGAGTGGGGAGAGGGTCATAGGACATGCTTGAGCAGCCTCCCTTGAGCCTGATATTGATAGAAATGAGGAGAAGGTCCCTTATGAGTATATGATAGCCCCAACATTTGCAGGATACACTACTTAAAGTTCTTGAAGTGTTGGAGAGTTTTTCATAGGGTGGTACGCCACATGGTTTACAGACTCGGGTTGGGGAAAAGAACCCTAAGAAGTAAGCTATTCCAGTAATTCATTGTTCGGTAGGTCAGCTACTGCAGTTCAGGTTTGGAGGAAGGAGAAGCCGCCAGTGGTTAAGAGTAGGTGGGTCAGCCACCGATTGCACAAAAGGTGGTATGATATGCCTATTTCGCGGGTTGGGATAATGGTGCAGTTATGACAGAGATGTCAGATGAGCAGTAATGTAGATATAAGAGATTCAGGATAATATACCTGCCATATTTTCAAGGTGAGTGGAATGGTAGAGGTGCAGGTTGTTATACACCTCATTCTAGAGGTGTCGTACTCAATGTTATGCATTTTCGGGTAGGCCCGAGCCAAAGTCATCCGATGTGCTGATCACAAGTATCGTCCTAGTTTGACATCGATATGCATATATATTGTTTGATGTAGGGTCTACATATTTGAATTTGTCTACATATTTTGCCACTGATTTTGATATGTTATCTAATATTTTGGCTATGCCCCTTTGAGTGTCTACTCCCATGGGTGATTCTTTATTGGGGTATGAGACTGGGTAGACTTGATTTTTCTATATATGGTTGATTTTGATGTTATTTGGGCATCGATTGGATTTATCCTTATCATATTGTCTTGGATTTCCATGTCAAGATCATCACCTTATGTATGTCTGGTGTTCAACAAGTAGAGTGGAAGGGTGCCATGTGGTTTGTATTTTTGAAAGTTTATATCCTTTTTTAGGCTTGGAGATTAGTTGAGAAGGGATGTTTATCTTATTTGGCTTTTGTTCGAAATGTTAGTGCTGATTCCCCGTCCTTAGAGTGTATTTTGTGGTTAGAGAATTTTCTGATGTATTTTCGACTGATCTTTTTGATGTTTCTCCAGATAGAGATATCAATTTTGACATTGATTTAGAGTTGGAACTAAGCCTATTTGTATCCTATTTTACTACATGGCTACAGCTGATTTGAAGAAATTGAAAGATCATTTGCAGGACTTGCTTATTAAAGGTTTTATTCGTCCTAGTATATCATCTTGGGGTGTACAGGTCTTTTTTGTGAAGAATAAGGATGGTTTCATTCATATGTGCATCGATCATTTACAGTTGAACAAGGTGACTATAAAGAACAAGTACCCTTTGCCTCATATTGATGACTAGTTTGATCAATTTTAAGGTGTTTTGATCTTTTCTAAGATTTATTTGCTGTCTGGATACCACCAATTGAGTATCAGTCCCTTAAATATTCCTAAGACATTCTTTCGAACTAGATATGCTCACTATGAATTTTTGGTGATGTCTTTTGGGCTTACTAATTCCCGGGTTGCATTCATGGATTTGATGAATGGTGTATTCCTTTGTATCTTGATTCCTTCATTAATGATCTCTCGGTGTACTCCAAGATAAAGGCAAATATATTTGTAATGTACCGTACTTGACTTAAGCTTCCAGACTTCTTTATGCACTTTCTAAACTGAGGAAATGTTCCCAGGTGGAGAAAAGTGTGGACCAAGACTAGTGAAATGCAACCTCATGAGTTGTGATCCCAACTCGTGTGATGGTGCTTGAGATTTTTATATTCTTGTTAAGTTTCTACGAGTCCATTCGACGACCTATAAGGTGAGGATCACAAATCATTCTATGTAAATCGAGCTTTTAGTTCCAGAAGTCGATTTTCAACCTAGTTCCTATGAGACCACTCTACGAGTCATGAAATGGCATTTACTATGACTTATGGTATGAAATTATAGGGTAGGGTACACTTTCTAATGACCAAACTCCACCCGATGACTCAATCTAAGAGCCGAGGAGAGGCATACCACGAGTCATGGGGTGACTTGTTGTATTTCCCCATCAGTTTCTAGTCCCATTTAATGAGGGGTTGTTTTGTAAATTTTCCCTACTCATCCTACATAATTCCTTGTCTTTTTGGGCTAAAATTTTGATATTATATAAGGCCCAAACACTTATTCTTATTCATTTTGCACTTAATCAAATCAAGTTAGGGTTCTTGCAAAGTTTTCTCTTTTGGAAGTTCAAGAAGCAAGGTTAGGGTTCTTTTCCAAATCCAACCAAGAGTTCTCCTGATCAGGTATGTGGTCTTATGAACAAGGACTTCTTCTATCCTTGTGCCTACAGACCCGTTTTCTTAATGAATTAAAGTTGTAGAAGCATGTTTAGCTTCTTAATTACAATATATTAAGATTTTCCTTATCATCTGATTTTTTTGATGAATTCTGAGTCATAATTATAAAGTTGGTATGATAATTTCTAAATTGCATAGTTCTCATGAGTTGTAGCAGAAGTTGAAGGGAGTCTTGAAGAATGAGTTAATTGATGTGTTCAAAGTTTATTTTTAAAAGTTGAATTGAGTATTGAAGCGTCATAATTACTTTGACTTCCACATGATTTTTATTAATTATGAAGCAAGTATAAACTGAGAGTTTCCGCTAGTTAAGCGTAACTGAAAGTATTGATAATGATTTTTTCTTGAATTACAAGCTGAAGGCAAAATTGATTATGAAGTGTCAAATTGAAGTTTTATTAAAAGAAGCAACCCATTGTGATTTTATATTGGTGATTTGGACTAATTGGTTTCATTGAGGGTGTTTCATTAGTTAAGAGAGTTAAAGTTGTAGCTTGGCTAGTTCGCTCCATAATAAGATTCTGCTAGCCATGAAAGAGTTGAATGTGAAGTGTTAATATTTTTATGAGAGGATTATTAGCACCGAGAGGATGGACACGAGACCGTTCTACCCGAAAACTTCATAGCCCAATGTAAGGATTATATTATGGCCCAATGAGCGCCTATTTTGATGAGATTTAGTGGATCCACTAGGGAAGCTATAGGTTCATACCCTGGCAAGGTATGGAGGCACCTCTACATGAAATAATATGTTGACTTCATTGCTAAGGCATGGAGTGTGTCGGAAAACTCCCGAGTGAAGTGAAATTATCAGTTTTGAAGTAAAGAAAGAGAAAGAAGGGTTTTAACTAAGTCTTTATTCTTCTGTTAAAAACTAATGAGTTCAAGCTATTTAATTGAGTCTACTTACTACCCTTGAAAGTGAAGTTTTTTTAACTAATTATGTTAAACTATCCATAATTGATTGTTTGAGTTGAGTTGAAGATGATTTGATTATGCATTGCATAGCATCTCTATTATTCTGTATATAGCATGTTATTATACCTGCTCACACATTCAGTATATTTCATGTACTGATTGCATACTCTTTGCTACATGTATACCCCCATGTAGATCCTGTCAGTCGTTCCGGTTCTCATGATTGATTGGAACTGCATCTCTTAGAAGGTAGAAGATTGGTGTGTCCTTATTGGATCAAGGGCTTACTACGGAGTTTACTATTTTTTTTATCTTTAGTAGCCAGCACTTTAGTTTTATTTTTTATTCCTTATTTGGAGACTAGTTAGAGATTTGTTTTAGCAGTCCCATGATTAGCTTATAGAGGCTTTTAGACAGATGTTGAGTTAGTTTTGGATATTGAGTTATCTATTATTGATTTACTTATCTATTAGTTGGTGTGAGATTCATTATTATTTGTATGATTTCTTTAATAATGCTTCTGCTGAGTGTGAGTAAGTAGAGCTTTGCACGAGTCAAGGATCCATCTAAAGCTATTGAGGCAACTTGGTGCCTACGGATGTCGGTCCCGCTTAGGGGGTGACTTTGGGGTGTGACAAACATGGAATCAGAGAAATGGGTTTAAAGTTTCCTAGGATGTCTGAAATTCAACGATAGGTAGAATCTTTTTTGTGAGTGTGACTGCAGCACACCTATGACTGAGAGGATGTTGAACGTTTAGGAAATGATTCCTTGTTTTCATGTTCTATTTCGTGCTTTGAAGTTTAAATCTGAGATTCTATCATGATTCGTGCTTTACACGTTTCAAAGTATGCCTCCGCGCAAACAGCCAGCTCGCCAGGCTAGAGGTCGGGGTTAGCAGAATCAAGCTCCACCTGTTTTAGAGCCTCCGCATCCAAACAATATCACTAATGTTGTCATATGTTTGAAAATATATTTTTTAAATGTCTACTCCAATCTTTGTATCTCTAAGGCCTTTTGGAAGAGCATCATATTGCATACTCCAATCAAGAAAAAAATAAAATTCAGGTAATAATGGACTATGTTTTTGTGATGGGGAATTAAAGGTATTTTAACATTTGTTTGATTGATTTTGTACACGTACTGGAGGGCTTTAGAGGAAGATGCTACACAGTCTAGGCTTCATATTGTAAGACCTTTGGTCAGAAGAGAATGAATGAATTTGCAAGGTAGCAAAGAGGAAAATTAGCTTGGCTTTAATCACTAATTATTTGTTTGCAATTGAATATTACTTCACTAATCAGACAGTACAGTGATATACAAAGACGAACTACATTGTAAAAAGTTTTCATCTCAAATTATATTTTATTACAAAAGTTTGTTCTTGACTTCAGAAAGAATCTTTAATAAAAATATTTACCAAGAACTTAATTAAAAAATTGAGAGACGAAGAATGGATATAAAGTTAAATTGATCCACACGAGTGATTTGATTCAATTTTCACCAAATAATATATTGTATTTGCAAAAGAAAGAATTCCATTAGGTTCCAAAAAGGAATATTTAATGGTATGAGAGTCTGCCCAAAAATAGTGTTGCATTCTGTCTATATGTAAGATGGAGCTTTGTATTGTTGTGCTTTGGACCTCTATACTAGTGCTATTTTCACTTTAGACTAAATTATGCAGACAATTGCAGTTATTTTAAAAACGTACGACCCATTCACATTTAATGTCCTCCTCAAGCCTTAGATGGTGGTGCAGACTTGTATGCACTTAGTGCTTGCCACATAAGACGTACATTACTTGAATTGGAGTGTTAATTAGCTACGTTAAGGAATAAAATGAGAATATATTTTTGATGGATTCTCTTAAAATGTTTAAGAGATATGTAGAAAAATTAAATGATTGTCGAAATTCTATTTATGTCAAATAAATTAAAATAAAAAATATAATATATATTATTTAAAAAATATTATGAAGTTAAAATATTTTAAATACTTATATATAATTTTGATTGCCTCTTCAAATTCTATTTGTGTGATAAATTAAATTATTGGATATTAATATACTAAAATCTAGGAAATTATTATTATGCATAAAATTTCAAGTTTTTTTTTTTAAAAAAATAATCATATCAGATTCTAGCCGCTTAACTGAGAAGATAAAAAAATATATTGAAACATAAAAATATTTAAAAGAAAAAAATTTCGAACTATAATATCATATTGATAGTGTTATCTACAAAGTACGGAAAAAATATTATAAATTATAATATTTAATAATTTTAATTATTGTAAGAACATATCAAAAATTTAATTGACTTTCGAAATTTTATTTATTCCGCATAAATTGAGAAAGAGGGAGTAACATATGTTATTCAAAAACTACTACAAATCATAATATTTAATAATTTAAAATTTTTAAAAACCATATGAAAATTAGGTGGATTCTCTAAATAATATAAGTTAAGACAAAAGGAGTATCATATAGTATTTTAAAATGACGTAAATAGTACTATAAATAATAATAATAATAACTTTAAATATTTTTTTTAAAAAAAAAGAATTAATTGATTTTTAAAATTTTATTTATGTCAGATATTTAAATGAGAGAAAGTAATATAATATATATTGAATGGGTCTCATATTTGTAGTATACATGATTCATAGCACCAAGGTGATCCCTGAATTACATTCCCTGATAGATAGGGGAAGTTTTTTGTGTGTCTGCCTTGCTTGATACTGTAGTGAATAATTTTGATTAATTAACTAATATATATTTTATTTTATATAATGAATTGAGAAGCCGTTTTTTAGGTGGAAGAGGATATGTCTGATTATTTTTGGATAATAATTATGGGACCCTAAATTTTTTCTTAATTTTGGAAAATAAGACAACATTGACGTAATCATAACTGCTCACGTAAATTCTTTAAAAAACGAGATAATACTTTTATAATTACCTAAAATGTTGTCCTACCATCGAGAGTTAAAGAAATGATTGTATTAGTTATACATTTTACAAATGAGCAAAAAGAATACTTTATTTTAAAATTTATGAGATGGAGTTGGAAAATAAATTTGAAGCACTTTTGATATAATGTGTATCTACTTATTTAATTTTATAAAAGTTTTACTTATAAATTTTATTTGTTTACATTTAAAATTAAAAAGTATATATTCGTTAGGACTATATTATAAAAGTACATTTATGTAATATGTAATGAAATTCTTATTATAAACTTTGGGAAAAGTTTAAAAGAGAAGTCCAAATCCCCCACTATAATTCTGTCTTCTCTTCGTGTTTAAAGCTGCCAAGTCAAAACATGTAATTAATGGTGTGTTTGGTAGGAATAAAACATATTTTTTTATGTTTATTTGGTTAAAAATTTTAAAATATATTTTTATTAGAAAAATAATTTTATTTAAAATAAAAAAAACTTTTAAAATAAAAATAGAGAAAACAAGTTCTAATATTTGATACCACTCTCAAAATTATCCCACCCTCAACCTCTATCCCAAACCCCAATGCCCACACCCCCCATCCCACCCCGTTTCTTTGATCCCCACACTCACCCCTCTAACTTGTTTTATACTCTACCTTGCCGCTCCTAATTGTTTTTGTTCCACGCCTTACGGCGCTTTCCTCCCACAAAAAAAAAATTAAAATAGTTTTTACCCCAATACTCAATTCACCCCCTAACTCCATGCCTCCCTCCCTCCCTCCCTCCCCCCCCCCCCAAAAAAAATAACTTTTTAAAAAAATATTTTTTAAATTAAATTTTTTTTACCGAACCCTTCAGTACCACCCATTACCTCCCTCTCTAAAAAAATTATTTTTTTTACCTCTCCTCCCCTAACCTCCACCTTCATGCCCTCCCTCCCTACAAATACTTGTTTTTTTTAACTTTTAATTTTTTTTATAAATATTAAAATTTTTTTCTCATACCTAATCCAACCCCCTATAATCCCCCCACCTCCACCCCTACCCCCAATCACCCCTTCAAAAAATTATTTTATGAAAAAAAATTAATACTTTTAATTTTTTTTTTATTCCCCTCTCATCCCACCTACATCCACTACCCCACCTATCTCATTCTTACCTTCACCTTATATCACTCACCCGTTTTTTCGCTCAGCCACCACAATATGTATCACCAGATTTCTATATGTTTCATTGTTTTGTATATATAAATAAATATTTTTATATTTTTTAAAAAATATTTTCCTCCATACCGAACACATTTGATAAGTCGCAAATTCTTATCAAGCTCCCAACGTGCAATGCTCAGTCCGATATGTAAGAACCACAGTTATTACCTACAAAACAGAGCCCAGGGTGGTCCCCGGAGTAGTGCTCCGATGCTTAAGTTAGCAAATAAGCTAATCAGAGGATTTCCAGAGTATTTGTGAATAGTATTTTGAGCG
>JBDJHY010168998.1:0-12382 GCA_039654485.1 Withania somnifera | reverse complement strand
TAATGTAAAACATAGAAGAATAAGGCAAACTCAAAAATGCCTACTAAAATACTGGACCAAAGATAGACCAAGTTAATTTCTATAACTATGGTTGGAAACCACCTACATACTTACTAGGATACATCCCCGGCTAAATCTTAATACAAAACTAATGTAAACATGTAACACCTTTGAAATCATCCTAAACCTTTTATAGTGTAAATAAAAAAAGTTGGTTATATTTCATAACAATCTGATCTATTTTTAAAGTTTACGGACAGGTCCACGAACCCTCAAGTGTACTGTAGGACATGTAACCTGAGTGGTGTGATTCCAGCAATAGAAAATTTTCCATCCAAGTTTCTAATAAGTCTAAATGGACCATCAAGTGTGTTTACGGGTCCATCATCTTCATTATCGGACCCTTTACAGTGAGTCATTTAATTTGAGCAACACTTTATGAATCAAATTTGATGATCTTTTAATTGATAAGTGGACCATCAAACACATCATGATTTCCTTCTAGTATCTTCAAAATTTTACATAAAAATTTGCAAATAGTTAACAATCCATTAACTAAAGACAACCCATCAACCATACGTGAAAGCCACATGCTCCAGTTTAAACCCATATTTAGGGTCATTGAATACATCTCCCCTACTCTATGGTATCAATACCACATCTTTTGTCCTATCCTTTGAGGGGGTATAAATACCCAAATCATTTATATCTTCTCATTAAAAGTCATTAATACTTGGAACAAATTGAATAAGGTTTCTATCCAAAGTTCATAGAGCTAGGTTTCTCTTTTCCAAAGTGCAGGAACATCCATCATCCCTCAACTGAAACCTAAAACAGATCTCCAATTAGGTATATGTAAACTTTAATAGGGATTTCCTTCGGGCCCCGTGTCCACATACTCCTTTCTTTCACTTCAGATTGAGAACAAAGACTCCAGGGAAAAAATCCCATGTCTTGTTGTTAATAAATTTAGTTCTCACAACATAATTCCTGTAATTGGTATTGTTGTAGATAATTTAAATGATGTATTATTAAGTTTCCATGTCATATTCAAAATTGGTAATAAGGTCCTGATTTAAGATCAACCTCCATAATTTGTATCTTCAAGGTTAAGTATTTCGTAAATATGACTTTGTTTATAAATCCCAAGCCTATATAGAAACGTGTCAGCAAATAAATGATCAATTTCTTTGCATGTATTAAACCCTAGTATAGTGCCAGTAAAATTTAAATGATATTGTAGCAACTTGAATTATAAGTTTTTGAAAAATAAGATGTGGTGTTAATTAGACAACATTTTGCCTAAAGATGCTAGTAAAGATTTTACTGGGTTGGTTGGTTTTAAAATCATGTCCCACTGGTGGAGTTGCTGTATCTTTAGTTTCTGGTAGAAGGATTAGCACAAAGTAGATTTGAGCACGAACACCCTTATCACATTACCTTTATTGCAACCATATAAGTTGTAACACTTAGTGGATCTACTAGGAAAATTATAAGTAGCCCTAGATCTCGACAAGGTATAGGGATCACTCCATCATAAGGTTATATGTTGGACCTCATGACTTCTCACACAATGTATGTTGGGTGTTAAGACTCCAAATTTTGTTTAGCTCAATGTAGAAAGAGGTTTAAACTAAGTGTCTACTTGATCTGTTAAGACTAATGAGTTTCAGACATTGTTATCAAGGTTTACTTATATTCCTGAAAGATGAAGTTTACTATAAACTAGAAATCCTGAATAGTATTTTTATTCTTGGTGTTAGAGTTCAGAGTCAAACTTGTTTATGCATTGCATAGCCTATTTCATGTCTTATTCTAGTTGAGTATATTTATCTATCCTGTTCATGTTACCATCCTTCTTACTCAGTAAATTCAAAGTATTTAATCATATTTTGTGCCTACAAGCTTTTATTATCTAGATCTTTGTAGCCATCCCAACTTACTTAGTTGACCAAATTTACAAATATAGTTTAAGTAGATTGGTGTGTCCTCATGGTTTAAAGGAAAAAATTTATTAGAGTTTTATCTTCTTTTCTTAGAGCTAGTAGATTTAGTAAATTTCTGTAAATCTAGCTAGGGACTTGTCCTGACAGCTAGGTTATTCTACATTATTAGTGGCTTTCAGATAGATAAAGTTGTAGTATTGAGATTCATTTTTAGCTTTTCTTTATTATTTTATTTATTGGATTCTTATGAGATGCATATTACTTCTTTTATTATAACATGCTTCCACTGAGTATGTATGTGATTATATGAATGCTAGGTCCAAGGATTCTTCAAAGCCACCTGGTGGTTTCAGATACCTTGTCACGTCAAGTGTGTAGTATTGGGGCATGACAAATTGATTTCAGCAAAATAGGTTGAAGTATCATGGGATGTCATAAAGCCGATGTTAGTTAGAGTCTTTTTATGGGTGTAAAGTATTCCACTTTATAACAAGAGTCTACTGACCATTTAGGAAAGTTTTTCTTTATTCATGTCCTATTTCGTGCTTTGGAGTTTAACCCCAAGAATCTTTTTTGAGTTGTTCTTTATGTTTTTTAGATCATACCGCCTAAATGAGTACCAATTCATAGAGAAGTCAGATTCCCTTGTTAGTCTAGGTCCCAATCCCCTACAATTCTAGCTCCCCCTAGTTTCCAAACCTCAGCCAAATAATATAGCGACAATCGAGTTCAATAGTGTTATTCATGTGTTAGTCAAGACTTTCAATGCTCAAACACATCAGCAGGTGGAAGTCCTAGCAGTCTAGACAATAACTTTTTATGTTGTGTTGTCAGAGTGATGGAGTTTCTTAAATGAACCATTTCGTGTTTCATGGTTCTAGAGTAGGGGAGGACTTGGAGAACTTTGTTGATGAAGTTAGATGGATTATTGATATTATGAGGGTGATGGATGTGGATAGAGTGGACTTAGAATATTATCAGTTGAAGGATGTTTCAGGGTCCTAGGCAAAATAGTGAAAGAGAATAGAGTAGTATGTTTAGCTCCTCCTTTAAATTTGAGGAGGCCTTATTAGGCCAATTAATCCCTATAGAGAAGACGGAGGCAAGGTTGCATGAGTTTCCAAACTTGGAGTAGGACTCTATATCTAATATTAAGTATGGACTAAAGTTTACTTAGTTATTTAGGTATGCACGGAGATGGTTGGTGGTATGCACAATTAGATGAGTATGTTAGTGAACAGTCTCTCTCCACATTTTTTTTTATTAAGGGAGAGCATCTATGTTGAACAATGATATGGATATAGGAAGACTAATGTTTAACCTAGAAATTATTAAAGGTGACAAGGAAAACATAAGGGAGAGTTATAGGAGTAATAAGGCCAACACTAGTTATTAATAGTTCAACTAACCCAATTCTTGTAGAGAGTACAACTAGCACCAATAATAGAGTTTCAAGGTTCATCCTCTTTATCATAAAGTGAACCTTCATAGAAATTCAGGTCTTATAAAAATCAAAAGAGTAGATCAGTTTAGTTAGTTTCTCATGGTAGTATTATCGGAGGACGTGCTTTCCTTACTTGTGGTAAGTGTAGTAAGAACCACATAGTTCAGTCAATACCTTTGAGATAATCCCTCTATAGATTGTTTTAATTAGGGAAACCTAGGCCACAAAAATAAAGATTATCCTATATCAAGATAGGGTGGTAACTAGTTGCAAACTACTTCTTCGGCAATAGCATCAGTAGCCTACCTATCTCGATAGGGTGTTTCTTCCAATGCCAGTTGGAGCTAGCGCTCGAATCAGATATATGCATTGGACACTAGGCAGGACCAGGAGCTCTCTCTGATGTGATACAAGTATGTTGAGAGTATATGATGTTGATGTTTATGCATTGTCATATCATAGAGATATCATATCCTTTGTTTACATTTTTATGTATAGTCATTTTGAATTTAGTTCATAGACTCTATTTGAGCCTTCCTCTGTCTCCACGCTAATAGGAGACTTTATCCTAGATAAAAGACTTTACTGTAGTGGTCCAGTGTGAGTCCTTGGTAATTTTTTTACAACAGATCTTTTTGAGTTAGACATAGTATATTTCAATGTCATCCTTGACATGGATTATTTTAATTCATTCTATGACATGGTTGACTGTACAACTAGAGTGTCCCATTTAAAATTTCTTGACAATTTAGTTCTTGAGTGGGAGGGTAGTGTAGCTGTTCATAGAGTTTTATTCATTTCATATATGAAGGACAAAAATATGGTATCTAAGGGGTCTATCTACCACTTAGTCCAAGTTAAGGACTCTGAGTCCATGATTCTTGACATACAGTCAGCCCGAGTAGTTATTGAGTTTATGGATTTCTTTCCAGAGGATATACCGGGAGTACCTCTATATAGGGAGGAAACCTTTGAATAGACCTCAGCCTATGTATGAAACCTCTCTCTATTCCCCCATATAAAAGGGCTCTTGCACAACATTTATAGTTAAAGGATCATCTAACAAACCTTCTAGAAAAGGGTTCATCCGTCTTAGTGTGTGTCCTAGAGGTTCCCTTTCCTTATTAGTGCAAAGAAAGGATTTTCCCTTTGAATATGTATAGATTATCATCAGTTTAATAAAGTGAAAATCAATAATAAATATCCTATCCCGGTATAAGTGACTTGTTCAATCAACCTACAAGGGTCTCAATCTCTTTCCAAAACTGAACCCAAGTTAGGTTAACAACATCAAGGTTAGGGAGGGTAATATTCCTAAGCTATATTTAAGAACCCTTTATGGACACTTCAAGTTCATGGATATGTCTTTTTGGTTGTCCAATGATCCTACAACCTTCATG
Organism: Withania somnifera; assembly: GCA_039654485.1. NCBI lineage: Eukaryota > Viridiplantae > Streptophyta > Magnoliopsida > Solanales > Solanaceae > Withania > Withania somnifera. The sequence continues at coordinate 7,592 of JBDJHY010168998.1, read as the reverse complement.
GACCTTATGATCAGGGTTAGCAAAACTCTCACTTATTTGTGATAGTCTTCTTTGATGATTTTCTAGTTTACTCCAGAAGTAAGGAACATCATGTATACTTGGAGTTATTATTTAGACTCTTAGAGACTATTAGATCTATGCCGAATTCTCTATGTGTGAATTTTTACTATGGTCAGTTTCCTTCTTGGGTCATATCATTTCAAATTAGGGTATCCAAATGGATCCATAAAAAATAGATACAACCAGAAACTAGACCAGACCCAGTTCTCCATCTGATATTCAATGGTTTCTAAGAGTGGCCGATCACTACAATAGATTTATCTAGGGCCTCTCTTCCATGTTCTCTTACTTGACCAGGTTCACTCAAAAGGTGGCAAGTTTGGGTTGTAATATTTCTGTGAGAATAGCTTTCAAAGTTGAAAACTAAGTTGACTTCAGCTTTAGTTTTGGACCTGAAAGAGGGTTAAAAGGGTTTGGTAGTGTATCATGATGCTTCTCAAATGAGACTTGGGTGTGTTTTGACTTAGTATGGTAAGGTTGTAGTGTATGCCTCTAGATAGCTTAAGGTTCATGAGATGAACTATTCTATTCATGATTTTGTGCTAGAAGTTATTTTTTCCTTGAAAATTTAGAGGCACTATCTTTATGTGGTGTATGTGGATGTGTTCAATATTGACTTTGTCACTAGTTTACCTTGAACTATAGTCAACATGAGTTGATATGGGTGATAGTAGACTAGATGACTAATTCATCCCATTTCATACCTTCCCATATAATTTATTTAGTAGAAGATTATAGAAGGATCTATATTGAACAGATTATTATGATGCATGGATTGCCTTTTTCTTTTGTCTTCAGACCAATGTGTGTAGTTTACTTCATAGTTTTGGAGGTTGTTTCATAAAGGTCTTGGTACCTATGTTCATATCATTACAACTTTCCACCTGCAGACAAATACCAGGGTAAAGGACCATTTATACATTGACGGATATATTGAGGGCATGTGAAATTGATTGCAAGGGTAGTTGGATGACCACATGAGTATGAGAATTTGCATACAACAAAGTCTATTACTCTAGTATTTTAATAAACCTATTTTATGCTTTGTATGGGAGGAGATATAAATCTAACATTATACAATTTAAGGTACATGAGGCAAAAAATATAGGGCCATAGTTATTTTATGATGCAACATAGAAAGTTCAAATCATTAGAGATAGACTAAGGATAGCTCAAAGCAAACAAAATTTGTATGCAGATCTAAGACGGAAAGAGCTACAACTTAATGTTGGTGAATATATATTTTTAAAATGTCACCTATGAAGGGATTCATGAGGTTTGGTAGGAATGGAAAGTTTAGTCCATGATATATTAGTTCGTATCATATCTTGAGAAGGGATGGTAGTGCAGTTTAGATTTAGTCCTTGCAGAAGAGATAGAAGTAGTTCATTCAGTATTACAAGTATCTATGCTGAGAAAGTACATGGTGTATTAAACCTTGGTAGTGACAGTTGAAAGCATCAATATCCAAGATATCTTGCTCTATGAGGACTACCCGTTAAGATCATAGGCCGATATGTTTGCAAACATAGAACTAAAGAGATAACATTAGTTAAAGTTCTATTGCAGAATTAGTCAGTTGAGGGAGCTAAGTGGGAGGCAGAAGCTAATACAATGTGTTGATACCCATATTTTTTCTTTTCAATCTCTATTTCATTCTGAATTAATATTATCTACATTCAACTTTTCTTACTTATATAAGTTGCATGTTGTGTGTAGAGTTGTATTAGTCTCATTATGTGCATTCATGCCTTATTTGTAGAGTTCATGGTAGTTATGTACAACTCATTCAGAGTGTCATACATGTTAGTGCAGCTTAGTAGTATCTTGTTCATGGTTAGTTTAGCCTAGTTAGTGCCTTGTGCAAATTCAGTACTTAGTAAGCTTCTATAGTTAAACCACCTCAACTTTAGCTTACTTTTTTATTCGGAGACAAATGATCTCATGAGGGAGATATTGTAACACCTTGAGAATCATTATAAACCTTTTTCATACTAAACAAAAGAAGTTGGGAAATTTCATAGTGATCTGATCTATTTTTTATGTTTATCGACAAGTCCATATACCGTCAAATGAGTTGATGGGCCATGAAGCCCATAGTATTTGTGTCTCCAATATAGAAGATTTTCCATCCAATTTTATGATAAGGATCGCAAACTATCTAGTGCGTTCAAATCCCATCATATTCATAGTCAAACCATTTTCAGTGAGTCATATAATTTTAGCAAATTTTGGGACCAGGGTTGATGGTCTGTCAACTGAGATACAATACATTTTTTAGTATATTTAAAATGTTGTGTAGACTTTTATGATCCATTTGATGGTCCATTGACTGGGTTGATGGCACTTAAATGCCATCGTGAAAGTCACCTAAACAAGTTCAAACCTATTTTATTAGGGTAATTTAAGACATTTTCCCAACTCTATAGTATTAATACCATTCCATTTTTAATTATTTAAAAGGTTAATCTATTCAAACCCTTTATTTCTTTTCATTACGAGTCATTCATACTTAGAACAAATTGAACAAGGTTTCTCTCTAAAGTTTACAAAGCTAGGGATCTCTTATCCAAAGTGCAGGAACAACCATTATCCCTCAACTCAACCTACAAGGGGTCTTCAATAAGGTATTAGATATTTAAACAATGGTTTCCTTCCATCCCTGTGTCCACACACTTCCTTGCTTCTACCTAAAAATAAGAACATAGACTAGGGAAAAAGTACCAATTATCTTGTTAGTGGTAAATTCACTTCTCAACGAATAATTCCTGACATTCGTATTGTTGCAGATAATTAAAGGATGTATTTTAAATTTTTCATATCATATTCATAATTTGTAATGAAGTCATAATTCAAGGTCAACCTCCATAATTTATAGGTTCAAGGTTAAAGAATCTATTTGTAGCAATTTTCACATTTTCATAAATATAACTAAGTTTATAAAATCCCAAGGATATCTAACAACTTGATAGAAAATAAATTATTATTATTGTTTTTACAATGATTAATCCCATCAGTGTCTATATAATTTAGAAGAAGTTGTAATTACTTGAATTATAGTTTTCAAAAGAATGAAATGTAGTGTCAATTAAACAACCCTTAGCCCAAAGAGGCTAGTACAAGTTTTACTTGGTCACTTGGTTTTAAAATTATGTCCCATTGATCAAGAGTTGGAGAAGTTGTAGCTCCAATTTTTAGGAGAATTATTTGTACTGACTGAATTTAGTCATGAGCGTCCCTGTATCATAACATATATTCCCAACCGTAGAATGTTATGGCCTAATTAGACCTATTTTTATTAATTAGTGAATATAATAGGAAAATTATGAGTGTCCTTAAACCCTAGAAAGGTATAGGATGCCCTATCAGCATGGGGTTATATGTTGAACCCCGCGACTACTCACACACAATATGTCAGTTGTTAAGACTCCCATTGTTGTGCAACATCAATGTAGAAAGAAGTTTTAATTAAATGTCTATTTTAATTTTTAAAATTGATGTTTTTGAGACACTTTAGTTATTTTTTACTTCTATTCCTGAAAGGTGAAGTTTTATTATAAATACCCAGTCCTATAATGATTCTGAAGTTAACAATTGAAATCATGCAAAATAAACCATTATAACTGAGGTTCAACAAATAATCTAAAGCTGATGTCATGTGGGAGATATAATATCGAAAATCATCTTAAATTAGAATATCATACTTAAGATAACAGTTGAACTATAAATACCATAGTAGGGTCGTGATAACTTAGCTAGATGTTGTAGGACTATAAATGTTGAAAACATGATAATTTGATGTAATTCGAACATAAACAAAGTGGGAGTCTCTCTTAACCGATATATGCAATCTAAAAGAATGACATCCAACATGTTGACCAATACTGTATGAGCTTCCCCGTACATTAATAAGCTATAGATATCTTATGACGATAAGGTGATCTATCATAAATGCACCTAAGGAAAATCACTTGGACAAAGCCACCAGGTAACTGTTTTTCATGACCTAAAATCACAGGTCATGATGGTATCTACAATCCACCTATAGACAAGCCTAAACCTATATCCCAAAGCTCCTAGCAATCGGCTATAAACTCTCAAATCAGCCAATGAAGCAAAGGAATGCATAAACAATACATAAAGAATGTAAGCCAGAAGGAAATCATACATAACCCAAATCCCAAAACCAGGTGTCAGTGGCATATGGAGCTACTATACAGAAACAAAAGATACAAAATACAAATAACTTCTGAAAAGATAATATAATGCAGGTCCTATTATGGAGTGAATAAAGCAAGCCATAATCAGGGAAACCACGATCGGCTAGGACATCAAAGCGCACTGTAATCTTTACTGTCAGGTAAATCTACTCTATACAATCACTACGTCACTAATAACCCCTAATGATATATGCACCACGGGAAAAGGTACAAAAGTGCAGCATTAGTACAAAAAAAGGTACCAAATAGGCATCATCGGCCAACTAGGTTAAAATAAAATGCGAGTAATAAAGGAGAGGAATTAAAATAGGTCAATAGTATTAAGGAAGTAGTAAAAGAAACAATAAAATTAATAATAAGTAGAGTAGCAACATATAAAATGTGCTAGCATAGACCTACAGGAACTAAACATGGTAGATGCAATCTACACAAACCAATATTAGAACACCCGAGACAATGTAAGGGAACATACCTGTGCTCCATCTTAGTTAAAACCTTAGTAATCATCATACCATATACGCATGAAGCATGAATAAAGATTGAATAGAAGATACCACCAAATAAGGAATAGAAAGTAAACACACACAAAACCTACCTAGTGTCCCATACCACCGATAAGCATAAATAGCACAACAAAACCTACTTGGCTCCCCATATTGTCGGTAAGCTCAAATAGCACAACAAAACCCACTACGAATTCCCCCCTTAAGCCAGGTGAGCACACACCATGCTAAGGAAATACACAAGGGCGCAGGAAAGTAAAGTAAAACAGTACCATCAGAACACACCCCTGTCAGTGTCAATAATCCACATCGAACACAGATCCCCTATCAGTGTCAATAATCAACACCTGACACACACACCTTGTTAGTGTCAATAATCAACATTGGACACACACACCCAGTCAGTGTCAGTAATAAACATCCGACACACAAATCCCTGTCAATATCAATAATAATAATATTAGTACCAAATCTCGAGGCCTCGCCCCTATCTAATCCTCCAGCAAAAATAGTAAATATATATATATATAAGAACATCAACACAGCAACAACAATATGACAGACAACAATGGAAATAAAAAGTAAATAGAGTCTAGGATCAACCAAAGGCCACCAGCTAAGAGCTCAGCTAACCACACTTATCGTGTAATAGCTAAAATAGTTCCCAAGGCTAGTGGCCTCCATACGGTGGAACCAGGACCCGAGCATGAAACCATTTATCTTCTATGCCCTTTTACGGGCCCCCAGAATCATACAAGAGAATGAATAGAAATACAATAATAAACCTAAATAACCTAGCCCATACTACTAGCCATATCAAAAGCATAATAATAATAACCTAGTCTATAATACACATAAATAAACCTTGCCTACCTGGAAGCTGGGGAAAATCCTCGTGGTGTGCGTACAGTGAACCAAAAGCTCCAACAAACTTGATACCACTCGAAACTAAATAAATTACAAGTCCATGGATAGAAATATGAATTATAAGATCCATATTGCAAATAGAAACTAGGGTCCGGAAGCAGGCCCCACATCCCAATAAATGTACAAAATATACCAGCACGTATCCCTTATCTCAGGGGACTCATGGTCCAAATTTAATCTTAAGGTGATGATGAATTGAAGGGTTAAACAATGTACAAGGAAATGAAATGAAAACATTTTTCACAATTAAAGTAAAGAGAAAATAGAATTACCTGGAAAACCTAGCACCGAGAACTCCCACAATCACTTATGCAACTCCCTGCTACTCCCTATGGCTTAAATCACCCCAAACTAGCTCCAAAACCCCAGACTCAAGTCAAGAAACAAAATGGAAAAGTTGGAAAATGGAAGGGGAAAAGCCTTATTTATAGAGTGTAGGGAGCCGAAGGGGCGCCCTTTTTTGTTGCAGGTGCGACCTCAAAAGGGAGGCTACTTAGGTGTAGGGAGGAACTTCACTAGGCCAGCTCCTTAGGCATAGGGGAGACCTTGCCAGGGCAACCCACGGGCCGCTGTGTGTTCTGTGACCTACAACAACACAAGGAAAAAGGAAAACTCCTTAGGGTCTAAAACGAGAATTCAGAGTCCAATTCTAACAAAACAAAAGTGCATTTTGGGTGGAAAACACACCACAGACTCAACGAAATCAATGAAGCATCAGAGGCCGTTTAAGAGCAACAGGCCCCAAACCTAAAAGGATTTAAAAGAAGCCCAACTAAGGACTTCCAAAAACCTTCTCAAAACAAGCCCATGCACTCTGGGAAGCAAACCAATAAATCAACTACACCAAAATTGATATTTCAAAGCTGGAAAATTGAAAGAATCCTGATACAATGCTCTAATCATCAAAACACCACCCAGTCTCCAAAATGAGATTCAACTTGGATGAATTTCCATAAAACAACTAAAAATTAAAATAAAAATCCTAGGACACAAAATTTAGGTCAATCTAGATTAAAATCAGTGTTTTGGAGCTAACATAACTGTCATAATTTAATTTCAAATGCATTTACTACTACTTTAGTCTAGAGTTTCGTTGTGTCAAAACTAAATCTTCAAAATAGGTAAGTTGAGACAACAAGAATGTAAGTCACAAGGGCACTGGGCTATTGATCTAAGCAAGTCATAAACGACTTGTGGAAACTACCAAACAACTCTAAGCATATAAAAAGATGAAATGCAAGGAATTGACCAAGCGGGTCATTACAATATCCACCACTAAAATGAACTTTCGTCCTCCAAAGTCAATAGAGGAGTAGTACCTGAAGGCTCAAAAAAAAATATGGATACTGAGCTCGTATATCACGCCTTGTCTCCCAGGTAGCCTCCTCAACTGGTCGATATGCCTAACAAACCTTCACTACCAAAATCTCTCTTAACCTGATCTGTCTCACATCTCGATCATAATAACCTCAAGATCCTGAATGTAGATTAGGGTTTTATTGATCTTCATATCTTCTCGGTAAAGGACATGGTTTGGTTCGATATATAGTGGTAGCGCATCGATACATAGAAACTAGATGAACTGTGGCTAGCATAGGTGGATAGGAAAGTCTATAGACAACCTCTCCAACTCTCTCCAAGATCTCCAACGACCCAATGAACCGGGGGCTGAGCCTGCCCTACCTACAAAACCTCATAACGTCCTTCATCGGCGAGACTCTAAGGAAGACCAAGTCACCAACACTAAACTCAAAGAGCCAAAGCCTATGATCTACCTAGGAATTCGAACTACTCTTGGTTGCCCCCAACCATTCCTAAATAAGTTTGACCAGATCTATAGTATCACAGAGCCTACTGGAACTCTAGATTCGACCCCTAAACC
>JBDJHY010168980.1:2294-12382 GCA_039654485.1 Withania somnifera | reverse complement strand
TTAGATAGATATTAGATACTAACGATATATACTAAACATACTAACGATATATACTAAGGATATATACTATACACTAACAACATATACTAAATTTGCTAAAGATATATACTATATATACACTACATATACACTATATATATACAACATATATACTATATACGATGTATATACGAGATATATACTATATATACAAGATATATATATTATATATTAAAAAAATATAAAAAAAATATAAAATCTGGTCTGGGCCGATCCTGGCCATTTTGGCCAAACCAGATCGGCCCATGGACCAGCTCAAATGGCTCAAATTTAAACCGAGCTTTCCGAGCCGGTCCATAGGCTGATTTCCTGATAGAACCTTGCCCAATGGATAGCCTTAGCCTAAGATGGATAATTTGACTAGATTGACTATAAGAGAGGCACATAGTTCAAGGCATTCCATCCATCCTGGGGCAATAAAGATGTATCATGTCTTGAGTCAGCACTATTGGTGTTGTGGCATGAAGAAGGATATAGTTGAGTTCGTGTCTTGATGTTTGAACTGTCGAAGAGTTAAGTTTTATCACCATATGCTTGGTAGAATATCTCTGAGGATGCCCATTCCTCTATAGAAGTGGGAATGGATCTCCATGGATTTTGTTGTGGGGCTACCTAGGACCATGGGTGAATTTGACTCTTTTTCAGTGATTGTGGATCATTTCACTAAATCTGTCCATTTCATTTTGGTCAAGGTTGATTATCTGGGTGAGAATATAGTGAAACTCTACCTCAGTCATATTGTTCATTTACGTAATGCTCTTATTTTTATTATGTCTGGCTGATGGTCCTTGTTAACTTATCACTTTTGAAGGACATGGGTACTCAGCTAGATATGAGTACCATTTTTCATCCTCATACCGATGGCCAATTCGAGCGAACAATTCAGGTATTGGGGGATATTTGCGAGCCAACATTATTAATTTTGGAGACTGTTGATAAGCACATACGGTAGGAGATGTAGATCTTCGATAGACTGGTTTGATTCTTTTAAGATGAAGATTTAGAGATAGATTTACTGTGTGATGTTATAGATAAGGTTCAAGTCATTCAGAGTCGATTATCGGCATCCCATAATAGGCAAAAGAGTTATACTGATAGGCAGGTTTGAGTCTTCGAGTTTCTGGAGGGTGATCGTATCCTAGTTAAGGTGTCACCCATGAAGGGTGTGATAAGATTTGGTAGGAAGGGAAAGCTAGACCTTATTTTATCGGCCCATTTAAGATTCTATAATATTTTAGGGAGGTGGCTTATGAGTTAGCTTTTCCAGCTAGCTTATTAGTGGCACATCCTACTTTCTATATTTCTATACTTCAAAAATAATCCTCGCTGATTCCATGTGATTCATTATAATATAGTGACTTTGTTCCATATTTGACTTATGAGGAGAAGCATATGGCTATTCTAGATAGGCAGGTTAGGAAGTTGCGGACAAAAGAAATTTCTTCTGTAAAGGTTCACAGGAAGCATCACCCAGTTTCAGAGGCTACGTAGGAGATTAGGTCTGATATGCATGCTAAATATCCACAGCTTTTTCAAGCTTAGTGTACTTTTTATTTCTTTGTATTTGAGGATGAACATGGTTCTTAGTGGTGGTGGATGTAATGACCCTGAAGGTCTTTTTAGTATTTCTTGTAAAATTACCATTCACCCCTCTCGGTAGTTTCTCTGAGTTATATTTGTTTAGTTTATGGGGTTAGTTTCTCCGACTCTGGGATGTCGAATTTAGTAGTGCAATATATATAATTTGTGTATATAAAATTTCAAAAGAATCTCGATACTCTAATTGGGGACTTGATTTTTTATGAAATTTTATTGTATGGTGAAGGGAAATTTTACTCATTGTGATCGCGTGCATGAGCATCAAGATTGCATGGGTCAAAAATATTGTACATCGCGATTGCTTAAGTTAATGCCTCAACTCATTGTAATTGTGTTACATTCAATCATGATTGCATAGAGCACTTCAGGTCCTGGGGCTAGTTACTCATTACGATCTTGTAGAAGACTTAGAGACAGTGAGCTGGGATTTAAATATCTCTGAACGAGTTTATTTTCCGATTTTTGAACCTTGAGAGCTCATATTGGGGAATTTCCAAGATAGATTTCAAGGCTAAGGTTTTTTCTAGACTTTTTAATCATTCAATAATTATTACCCGCTAATTATCTCATGATTTTAACATCATATTGAAGGATTTCAAAGTGTAAAATTAGAGATTTATGGGGAAAAAATGATTTGGTAGAGTTGGGTTATGAAGGTCAATTTTTAACCCATTTTTAATGAAAGTTCCTATTTGAGATCTCAAGAACACGGGTAACATTATTTTGAAAGAAAATTCTAGATTTACCTTGACCCTCGATTTTGACTTTTTAGGGGCGATTTTGGACCCAATTTTGAAAATATAAATATGGGTATCAATGTTCATGTTTTCTTATTCTTAGATCATATTTGAATAAATTTTGTAGATTCAAAAGTCTGATGGAAGGAAAAAACTCAAATTTGCTAGTTCTTTCACTTTCTAAGATAAGTGGAGGCCCTTGACTATCTTACAAAGTGTTCTAGGTATTCTGTGAATTGTTTATTGAAATGGGGAGTAATGGGAACTAATATAGTGTATATGTATATGTGATATGATAAGTATCCATCTGGATATTAGAGTCGAACATGCGGGATCTAAAACAAAGGTTATAAAAGTGGAAATATGGCTTATGCATATATATATATATATATATATATATATATATATATGGCCACAAGATGCTCGGATTATCATTAATTACACTTACTTGTTTCTTTACTTGATTTTATTTCCTTAAGTGAGTTTGGCTGAGATTTATATGATTTCTCTTTGTTGCAGTGTCAATGAGTGGCCTTGTTGATTTATAGTATGATATTTCCTCTTTTTCCATGATTTGCATATGACATTTTTCATAAACTAGTGCATATTTATCATTGACATGAAATATGACTAAGAGGTACATGATGATAGGATTTGAGAAGACTATATGGCCGATATATAATTTCTTGTATGGTTTCGATATATATTAAAAAAATAAAGATAAAAAGAAATATGATATAAAAGGAAAAATATGGACTATATGTGATTTTCGGTATTGCCGTGATATTAAATATTACATGAAAGGAAAATATGGTTGATGTGTGATTTTTGGTATTGTCATGATATTGATCTATGATACTAAAGCAATGTGACCGATTTATAATTTTCGGTATGTGTAAGGTACATGATACAAACATGTATTACATCCCATGGAATTGCATGGCATTGTACAAACGTTGACTTGTTACATGATTGATTTCATATTTCACTCATTGATATGATATTGTTTGTCACCACTTATTCTATTGTTAGGATGATATTACGAGCCTGAGACAATTAATTATGATGAGATTTTAAGACTCGATTATAGTCTTGATGAGTTGAGGAACATTATACTATTATAAGATTAAAATGGAAAGCCTCCTGAAATGTTGAGTAGAAAATGATAAGAATTGTGTTGATTGGTTGAATATGGGTATTAGACATGAGTTGAATTCCTTTATTTACCTTGATCTATTCTTATTATTATCCAACTCACGAATTTGTTTCTCGATTATGTGGTTCTAATCCATCTTTGACGACTAATTAACAATTTGAGTGCTTTTCTTGTGTATTCTTGATAAACTATCGTATTCAAAAAGATTGAAAAAATCAGTCATTCACAACCACTGATATAGGATTTCTCGAAAAGTATGATTCTAGAATAAATTCACTAGTGGGTCCTAACTTTTCAATAACAGAGGTGAAAACTTGAAAAAAAGCAATAAAAGAGAGAACGTCAACTTCCTTCTTACGTTGTTCTTGCCCTTTCATTGATTAGGAGAAGCTCCCAGATCTTCAAAAATAGTGAGGCTAAGAAAATATGAAAGTACTGTTATTTTCATTGAACTTCAACAAGATCAACAATTGCATAATCTTGGTCTTTAGATGTACTTTTTCTACCACAATCGGACTTGTGAATTGGGGGCTAATTGAGGTTCTATGAACTCCACCTATGAGTCCATGTCACAACGAGTGAGATTTATCTTATAAGTTCTGAAATGGAATCAAGTAGGGAGGCCTTCCTCCTAATAGGCTAAGGATGAGATGTTTCATAGTTATAAGTTAGACTAGTTTTACTTGGTTGTTGATGTATTACTTGAGTTGGCTGGTGGTGCCTTGCTGATACTCTCTTATTATGGACGTGATTTCGATTGTAGTTGATTACTTTGGTTATTTAATTTCCTGTTGGTTTTTGTAGAGGTGTTAATTATTGTGTTCACCCTTACACCCTATATCAATCATTTACTTTTTATTATAAATTATTGGCTATGGTCTGATTTGGAGCTTGGTATCTGGAGGATTATGGTTGGTATGACTAGGGTAGTTTGTGACTCGTTACCAATTTGTTTTAGTGTTATACCAAGGATAATTGTTTGGTACTCATTGTTTGTTTGGTATTCACTCCCTCTTTTATACACTTATGTAGGTCCAGAGTCTGAAACAGCTTGATCATCTCCTATTAATATCGGGTCTGGGAATCGAGTTTGTAAGAGTTGAGGTAGCTATTTTTCATCGATAGATGCCCAAAATATATATTTTGTCTTAGATCCTTTTTTAGGATCTTGGATATTTGAAACTTATGTATTTATTTAGAATTTGTACTACTTATTTTAGAGGCTTGTACACAGTGATACCGATTTCTGGATGGTTTTGTAGTTGGATTTTTATATTATACCTTTTTTCTTCTTACTAATTCAATATTTTCTGCATTTACCCTTATAGGATTGTATAGGCTTACCTGTGGGTTGAGACGGGTTCCATTATGACTTAGGATTTTGGGTCGTGACATCTCCTCCCTCACACTCCAAGGGATAAATATATCATAAAAATCTTGGAAAACACCTAGTAGGTCACCGAAGGAGATCCTGTAAGTCTATCTTTTACGAGATTGACACCACAGTCGCGTTGGAACCATACAGATAGAGGGTAATATAAAGAACCCCATGTGTCTCTTCTAATCTCATACTCCCAAGTAACTCATGGCATGTGGACAGAAACTCATGAGCCTCCTCAGTCCTTCCACCCTGAAATTAAGGTAGATATATCTTCTAGAACTTCTTGTAATAACGCTGCTCATCATCACATAACATGACCTCAATCATAATCGAGGATCTAACACCCGGTAATGGTACAATATCATTCCCATGACCCACTGGTGGTTGAACCACTGGATCAAGCATAATCAGAGCCTACTGTTAATCTGTGTTTTGGGCCTCCACTCTAGCCTGTGAACCCTAGGGTGTGCCTGTCGCACCCTCACTCAATCCCATGCTCTATAGAACTCTCATCACTCTTAATAAGTTATTGTGAAGAAGTGGTGTAGCTTCACACCCGGGGGGAATGAAAGGGATAGTTTCCTAAAACTTTTGTAGCCCCTTAAAGATAAGTAATGGACGTCTCTATACTGATCCATAAGACTTAACTAAATTTTGGCTTGTACACTATGAGGCAACGAACCTAGCTCTCTAATACCAACTTGTCAAGATCCAAAATCTAGTCATGATGGAACCTAACTTAGCCGCCACTGAGGCAGGTAAGCCTAATCAATAACTACAAGGGTAAAAATAAAAATTAAATAGAGTAAGCGAGAAGTCACTATGTACAAGTTACTAGGTGTAAAATAATACAATATGTGATATTATAAAATAAAAGTCTCTATTGTATTAAATCCTCAAATAGAAGAAAAGACATAAAATAAAAAAGGGGATTCCACAATATCTACCAAACGACAAGCAATTACCTCAAAAGTAGTCATTAAATAAAGATTTGGACTTTGAACTAAGAGGGTAGTCAAGATGTGTAGGCCTCTAAACCTACACAAAATTGTAGAAAAAGTAAGGGTAAGTACTTAAACAATTGTTTTAGTCCCAAAAAATAATGAGTACTCTGCAGTATCCTCGGTTAACATTAGTAAAAAGCGATGACCAGCACCTAACTCTAACACACACCGAATATCCGACAACTACAGTATGTAAGTAGACTATAAACCCAATAGAATATTACAATAATAGTTATAGGGTATAGGGGAATTCTAATAAATAAATTTGCAAAATGAGAAATCAATAACATTTGACCCCAAGCCAAGAGATCATCAAAATACCATAAGTAAACCCAATCTAAGACAACCTTAAATACCATAGCCTCACTCCTGACCTGTCCAGGTGCAGACCTTCTTTTTTGAGTTAATCACAACTTATAGAAGAATCTAATTAGTCGTACTACTAACTCATAGAAAGAGTCACTCAACACCCATCTTAGTCTCAACTTACATGTCCATCTGCAGAGCGAAGGGTACATTTTGAGAGCCAAAAATAGACATGTGTGATGGATTCTGAAAACGAATAAGTCAATGGTAGAAAAACAACTACCTAAGTCTATCACATACTCTTTACTTTTCCGTTCCAATTATAACACATCAATTTTTATCATTTCCAATCATAACATATCTATCTTTCTTAATTCATTATTAATAGTAAGTTTTTCTTGAATCAGTCATTTTCAATCACTAACCTTTCTCAAATAAATCATCATGGGGAAAATAATACCAAGTCCAATGTGTGCCACCTTAGGCCATTAAAATAGTCTAATAAGAAGGAAAGAAGTGATTTAATATTAACAACGAGTAGAAATAGTTAAATATTTACTAACAATCATAGTCAAACAGACGAAGTGAAACAGAAAGGAGGAGTAAATAATTAAAGATATTTCAATTGACAATTAGCAAGTGACGCAAGATAAGAAGCACGATTAAGAAAATAAAGCATTCAATAGTAAGTCAACAAGTGAAATAAGATGAGAAGAAGAAGAAGAAGAAGTAAACAACTATAGCATTCAACCATGATGACAAACATAATCAACCAAATAGAATAGATAAGTTAATCACATGCATCAATCAATGAGTGTGTTATGCAATGCAATGTCAAGTAGCATGATGCATGTCTATCCTACAATAAATATCCATTGCTTAATAATTAGTTAGGACCATGAAGAGCCCACAAGGTCCATGTATCCATCTGGAACTATTTTTCTTCAGACCATAAACTTACAGTACCGAAACTATATCCCTTCAGATTTTACCCAATATCTATGCTTGAAACTATTTTCCTTCATGTCTTAAATATTATTATCCTCTTGTTTTTTTTTCATATTATTTCTATTATTTATTTCACAAGACACATTTCTCTATCCGTGATCCAAAATTCAACAACGAATAAATAAATATCATATGTAATTCATAAAAATGGTCACTTCAATTCAAATAGGTCAATAAAGCCCCCATTATAGGCAAATACAGATAATGAACTCATTAATTTAATAAAAACCTCACAAGGGTGAAATATCGATATAATATCAGCTCAAGACAACCAAACCATTTACACATGGACAATATCCAGTAAAAAATCAAAAAAATTAATGAAATACCACACATGTATCTCAAAAGCTACACAACGTCTCAATTTAATAGAAAAAATCAAATAATCAAATAATCAAAGAATTTATAACAACTTTTACTCCTTTGTTTTAACCCTCATGCTTTACTCTAGTGTTTGGGTGAATACTTGTAATGACCTTCATGGTCATTTATGAGAAATACGTGATATTTTGTATTTTAGAATGTTTTACTAGCTGCCACAAGTCATTTATGACTTGCTGGAACCGGTAGTTCGGATCCCTAGCAGCTCGGTTGAGAAATATCACAAGTTGACTCTTTTAGAACCTAAAACTAAGACTCGTTCACAAAGTCAACTTTTCTTTAAGACTAGCTTGGAATTAAATTTTAATAGTTCCATTAGCTCCGAAATACCAAACAAAGTCAAGATTGACCTTAAGTTCGTATTTCTGAGTCTTTGTTTATAATTTGTGCTTATTTATGGATTTTAGTTAAATTTAAGGTCTAATTTGGAGCTTGGGTGGTATTTAGTGTTCGGAGTGCCAGATCATAATTCTGATGCTTCCATTAGCTCCAAAATGGTGAATTTAGGCTAGTTTGACCCTTGGTACACTTTCCAAGGTGTTTGTGCTCGATTTTGAGTTTTTTATGTGGAAAGTTGGAATTTTTCTAGTTTTGGCTAAGTCTTGGTTGGGGGTTATTTTCATTCAAATAACCTTCTATGTACATTTGGTCAATTTCTTTAAGTCTAGAATGTGTTTTTCACATAAAATACATATTCAATTTGTCAAAATTGGACTCCGATTCAATTTTGAAACCTCAGTTGAAATTTCAGAAATTATTGTCTTTAATTGTGTAGCTTTGACCGATTTATCGGTAGGACTGATAAATTGGACATCCTGTCAAAAAATTAGGCAGGCTAATAAATCATACCAATTGATCGATAAATCAGCAGGTACCTATAAATCGGCCAATTGTCCGAAAAATTGATGCATGCCAGTGTCAGGGGTATCAATTAATCGGAACTTTTGGATTGATTAATCGATACCCGAGGGTATTTTTCTTTAATTTTTACCCATTTTGGGTATTATTTCCCTATATTTTTCTTGTTTTCTCTCTTTTTGGTGCGAATTGTCTTGAAAACTTCCCCAAACTCCATTGAAAAGTTCCTTGAAGTTTTCACATGTCATCCTCACCTTCAGTAAGTAACTTTATCCATTGAATTTCATTAAAATTCTAGTTTTCCTCCATTAATACCCTAGTCATGTATATCTGAAGTAATGTGATAAATTTCTGGTCTTTAGGGTTATTATACATCGTAGTAACATTTTCTTCTTTGAATTCAACATATAAATTCATAAAGGTCGAATCCTTAGCACTTTTTATAGTCAATCTTCTTCAGGTTTTTCAAGGGTCTTCCCTTACTCGAATTGTACTTAGTTTTGGAGTGCGGGTTCCTAGTAACATTGGGAACTCCGTAGCAAAGTTTATTTTTAGTTCCGACAAACGGGCCTTCCAGGCTTATATTTGGCCCGATTTTCGACTAGGTATGAAACTTAGCATAATTTATACTGTTAAATTCTTATTGATATATGAAATACTATTTCTCAAGTTTTGGAGCAATCGGAGTTCGTTTGATATCAGTCGGAGTAACATTTACAAGTTTGTAGCGCTTTATCGTCGAATGACAAGTAGGTTCTGTGGGGCTATCTCTAGGTTTATAGCTTTAATAATTATACTAAATAGCATTTTTGGGTTGGGTCATATGATATTAGATAATGCCAATCGTGCTAGACCTCTGCTTCATGGTCTAGTCACGATTACCCAAGCTATGGATTTGATAGAAGCACCAAATGGAACTTTAAATGTCACAATCAAGAGCCAAAGAAGGCAAACCCGAATATGGAAGATATCTTGGAAAGCTTTGAAAGACAATTAAAGCTTAATTTGAAGAGGGTCAAAAGTATGGGGGCCAGTTTGACATTATGGGTCACTTTTGGGCCCAAGTGTAATAATAAAACTTAGAGTTCTATAAATAGTTAGTCTTTTCAAATTGTTTAGGACTTTTGATTATTTTGGAAGAACACTTCTCTTGTAAAAGCCCTTGGCTTCATAGTTCTTAGCTTGTAGTTAGCATTAGTCATTGTAGGTAGTTAATCCTAGTTCATAGGCATCGTCGTGTATCAATTGCCTATAGTTTTCGAGAACGTTTAGGAGTGGGTGTATCTTCTAACTACTTTTCTACTTTATTACATCGATCGATCATTGAGTTGTTAGTATCGTGGGTGAATCAAAAGTTTTGTTTGTTGGTTGATTATTCTAGATTCTTCGATTTCTCATGAATTCGAAGAATTCACATATCTCTTTATTTTTATTTCCATGTTTTGCGTTTCTTTAATTTGAACCCTGAGGTCAAATCATATCATTTGTTATTAGAGTCTAGGCTCGTCATTCACTTTAACGAATTACAATCCTAGGTTTTAAATTAAAAATCACAAATAATTTAAAAGAAACAGAAATTTTGAAATGTCCTGAAAATTTTGATCCGAGTCAAATTTTGG
>JBDJHY010168959.1:0-12020 GCA_039654485.1 Withania somnifera | reverse complement strand
TCGGCATAATTTGGAGTGTGAGTGGTAGTTTGGTGTTTGGAGTGTCACAACAATTTTTTGATGCTTCCATCAGTTCCAAAATGTCTAATTTAAGCTAGTTTAACCCTTAGTATGCTTCCCAAGGTGTCCGTGCTCTATTTGAGTTGGTTTATGGAAAGTTGGAAATTTCTCATTTTGGCTAAGTCTTGGCTTCGGGGTCATTTTTGCTTAAACAACCTCGGATGTCTATTCTGTTGAGTCCATTGAGTTTGGAATGTGTTTTTCACATAAGGAGCATATTTGATTTGCCAAAACTGTACTCCATTTCATTTCTGAACCCCTGGTTAAATTTCTTAAATTGTTGTTTTGATGGTGCAGGCACAAACCAGTTTATCTATCAAAGTACCAATTTATCGATGACCAATAAATCAAACATTTTATCGATAAATCAGCAGGTGCCGATAAATCGTTCATTTGTACCAATAAATCAGTACCTGTCCTTGGGTTTCCAGTTACTAGAAAATGTTGATTTATCAGTCAAATGACCAATAAATCGGTTCCTGCAGAGATGTTCTCCATTTTAGGGAATGTCATTTTATTGGAATTTTGTCTGATAAATTGTTATCCGCCAAAATGTCTAGTGGCAAGAGACTGTCGATTTATCGATACAAGTAGACGATACGTTGGTATCTCAGTCATACTTCTTCAGTTTCCAGCCTATTTTGGGTCATTATTTCATCAAATTTTCTCTCTACTTTTGGTGCGACTTTCTTTGGAAACTTTCCCAAACTCCGTAAAAAAGTTTCTTGAAGATCCCATACATCTTCATCTTGCTAGGTAAGTAATTTCATCCTTTTAATTCCATGAAAATTGGGGTTTTCCTCAATTGATGCCCTAGTC
This sequence comes from Withania somnifera, assembly GCA_039654485.1. NCBI lineage: Eukaryota > Viridiplantae > Streptophyta > Magnoliopsida > Solanales > Solanaceae > Withania > Withania somnifera. The sequence goes on along the minus strand of JBDJHY010168959.1, from coordinate 11,141 downwards.
ATGATTTCTTGATATCATCACTTATATCCAAAGTTGTGGGGTAAATCCTTGTTCATTAGGCTTATTTAACTTTATAGTAATCTATTCTTTTCCAATTTCAACGTATAATTCCATAAATATAGAATCTTTAAATCCCTTTAATACTCTATTTACTCCGGAATATTCAAGGGTCTGCCCGTGCCCAAATTGTGTGCAATTTTGAGCATGAGTTCCTAATAACATTGGGGACCCGGTGGTGGTGTTTGTTCCGGTTCCATCGAGTGAGCCCTACCAGCTCATCCTAGGACTGATTTTAGGCCCAGTCCGTGACTTAGTATAATTTATACCATTAGATTCATGTTGATATATGAATTACTATTTTACAAGTTTATGAGCAATTTGAGTTCGTTTGGACTCAGTCGGAGTAACATTTGCGAGGTTGTAGTGCTTTATTGTCGGATGACAGGTAGGCTTTGTAGGGCTATCTATGGGTTTATAGCTTTAATAATTGTATCTGTGGGTTGGGTATCTAGGTTGTTATAGTAACCTTGGACTGCTTTATTTTCGTTCCTAATTTGTTATCTATATCGGCATCAAGATTAATATGGTGCTTATAATCTAGGATCTGTTTAGTGATACCTATGAAGGGCATAGATGGTTGTCATTTCATATATATATATACTTGTTGATATGTTGTGCATGCATTATATGAGAGGTTGGACCATTGGCTCCGTTGAGAGTGCATTGGGGTTGGGCCAGTATCACCACATGATTATTAAGTCATGAAGGCTAGACACTGATTTTAGTAATGATGACAGATAATGACATAAACTAATAAATTGGAATATTCTAATAATAATATAAGTAAATAACCTGTAACTATTTTAGACTCGTTACTGTGCCAATCACCCGATACTATTATTTCTACTTATTTTAGCCCAAGCTTTACACCCTGCCACAGGGAAATATCATTTATGAACTAATGTTGGGACTTGAGATTGACTCCGTTTGAAAGTGAGTACAATTGCTGGAACTTGTTTCCATTATTGTATGAATGTGAGTACAACTTTTTGATACTAGTAAATACACTGGTTTTGGAGGATTTTTGATATAGTTCCCTTGAGGACTTTGATGATATATGACATTAAGGCGTGGGATGCCATAACTTTCCAACATTATGGTTTTTGAGTCATGGGATGCAATAACCCGCTGACATTACGGCTATTGAGGCATGGGATGCCATAATCTATTGATATTGCAGCTTTCGGAGGCGTTGAACGTTAGGACTTGTTGATAATACAACTTACAGAGATTCTTGAGATATATGAGGCATTGAAGGCCAGATTTGATACCTTTGAGGCTTATGGTATGGGATGTGAGGATATGATGCCGGTAGAGATTTTATTACTTTATTGTGCGTATTTACATTCTACACTTGTTTTCTTCAGTATAACCCTAGTCATATGGGAGGCCAAGGGGTGAGCGTGTTTACTGTGTACGTTGCATTCCTTGTTGGGTCTTTGCAGTGTTTATATGTTTATTACATTACTGCTATTACTGATCCGTTGATATTACTGAGTATTGTATAGTTCTAATTACGTGGGTTATTGTGCCTTGTGTCATCTTATCAGTCTTTCTTGTCTTACTTGAGGTTATCGGTAAATTGTCCATGTTTTTTTCCTGTCTTTTTTTTTACTCTTGTAGTTATTGAGATTATTCACATATATTGCTGCAAGAATTTCAGATACGTCTTCCTTTATTGCCTAAAATCCTGTTATGTGATTAGCTAGCAGTGACATGTGCTATTTGTTACTTGATTCCTATCTGAGTAGCTAGCTTCCATGATATACTTTTTTTTCTGTGACCCTATTTTTTGTCTTCTATTATTTACTGTTGTTATTATTATTATGTGCCTAGTGCGACCTTGAAGCCTGATTGCTTTGGCAACTTGTAATCATACTACACTTGCCATGTTCAAATCTGAATATAGGTACCCAACCTTAATTTCAAGCTGTTGTTCATGCAAACTCTATTATTTTCAGAGATTCAGGGTGACTTAGCCTCCGTCTTTTCCTGTTTCTCTTTTGTACGAGATTGATCTCCTTGTATTTTTGGAGATGCATTTGTATTAGACATTTGTTCCATGTTCTGTACTTAGAGGTTTTGTATTACACTAATTACTGGATTTTGGAAATTGTTGATTCCAAATATTACCATTTTTATTCATATTTTTTATTATAATTGTGCTTTTTTATTTTGATATAGTATTCCTACGCTTTGGCTTCAGACTACAGCTTAGTTCTCCTACTAGTGGTATAGTAGGTGGCATGATGATGCGAGAAATGGGGTCATGATAATTATCCTTCAAAAATTTCATTCTTTGATACACTTTATTGACTTGTGAAAGTGACATGAGTGTGAGAGTACTTTTGATCGTCCAAAGTAAAACAATACTTGTTAGTACTCCCCAAATGTATTGTTGAATGATCATATCACCAAGGCCTTCCAAGGAGTATGTGACAAGCTCGCATTGGAACTACATCAAATTGAATCTAATCTTGATAGTTCCAACTTTGAACTTGATCAATACTTGTCTAGTAACTTTCTATTCTTTTTATTCATTCAACCATTGGAGCTTATACAGTGCGACACTAGTTGAGTGTGGTTAGATTCAAGAAGTTCACCATGGTATTACTAGCAACATTGGCAAAACTTTCACTATAAATGATTACGGAATAGACATTCTCCTTGATTACGCATTTTGAGTGGAAGAGGGTTTCCATTTGACTTGGATCATCCACGGAATTACTAATCATCACTCTTTAAACCACATAACTTGGAAAGGTAACCTCTCTTTCTTAAGGCAAAACCTCTTAAATGGGAACCTTTGTCATTATTCTACTTGGCACAGTGACATCCTCTTCAAGGTCTTCTTGATCATTTCCTCTTCCACAACTTTGGGATCACTTTCAACTTATGGTTTATCATTACTTTCCTAAGGCTCTTTATAGCATGGTACCCTTTCACTAAGGACAATTGTTCTTCTCATAGACTTTCTTCTCAAATGGCTTCTTGGATTTTTTTGTTCTTGTTCCAAGTCGTAGTAGCTTGGATATTCTCTTTATCCTTACTTTATGAACTTGAAGATGAATACCTTTTGATTTGAATGCCTTCTCGCTTTTATATCACTTTCAACATATATAACACCTAAAAACATTATTTCTACATCGGCAAATAGTAATAGGAGTAATTTCATAGCAATCTCATAATTCAATCCTCCTTTGTATCGGGCCGTCAAGGGGAACACCTAGAAGATTAGAAGGAAAGACATCTGAAATTTGGAAAATAACTAGCACAGAATCCAATTAAGGAGTGCCAACACTGGTGTCTTAAATAAAGTCCAACTAAGAGAGACAACCACTATCAGTAATCTTCTGGGTACAAAGGAAGTAAATCACCCTACTACGATAAGAACATAACTTTTCCACTCAATCTTAGGAATACCCGGCATATCTAAAGTAACCTTCTTGAAATAGCAATTCAAGAGTGCATCATTAGGAGAAATCCAGTCCATGCCCAAGAAAGATCAAGTCTATCCAACTTTCATAAGATACAACACAGGATTGGTACACCCGATCCACCACTAAAGAATCTCAGGGTGTAGAAACACGGAGAGGAGAAAGTAGAGAATCAATCATCATATCAAACCCAGTAGAGAAGGAATCAAATAACACTGAAGTGGTTCGGTGACATATGTAACAATACTAATAATCACTGCATCTGAGGCCTCTACTCTGGTCTACTAGGAACACATAACAATGACCCCTGCCGCTACTAGAAGGGACATCTACTCTACCTGCACCTACTAGAACCAAAGCACCACCATTACCTCTACCAGGAGTTCAAATACCTCTAACAGGTTATCCTCTACCTCTACCCCTCACTGAAGGTGCGGGTGCTCTAGCTGGAACTTTAGAAATAGGCTGGGGGCCTACAATCTACGTGGGCATGACCTCTAAAATAACTCGGATCCACAAACAAGCCCTCGGTGACATAGACTGTTGTGTTTGTCTTGGTGAACCTAGATGACCAACACATCTATCTTGTCCCTGTTGGGAAACCTCAGAAACATGACCCTGACCCTGACCCAAAGAAACATAACTAGTATACTTGCTCACGTATTGCAGCCTGAACTAGTCTATGATGTAAGATAATCCACCTCTCCTGAATAAACTCCTACCCAGAGGTGTAGAACCTAAAGACTGACTAGAAGAATGGGACCCTTTCCCCTAGACAAAAACTCATCACGATCAATCAACTCGGGCTCCTTGATCGCACTAACTATCTTAGAAAAAGATTCCCCTTGATTGGAAAATCTGAACACTACCATACAAATAGGATATACCGACCTATAGACAAACTGACAAATCCTCGCAATGGGATCCCTAAGTAGTGAGTCAAAAAATCTAAACAAAGCATAAAGTCGAGCCTCATACTCTTACACTATCATAGCGTTCTAAGATAAATCCTCAAACGTACGTGAGTTCTCCTCTCCCACGCTCTAAGAAATATATCTATCATAAGATGTTTGAGCATACTCCTTACAAGCAATAGGAGGTGATCCAACTAGCATATCTGATACACATGAATGCTACGACTGACGGGCGGGGCCATACAACTGAAGATATGTATAAACCACTCTGTGTGAGTCTTCTATCCTCACACTCTCAAGTAACTCTCAAAAAGTATCCAAAAACCTCATTGGATCATCTTCCTTACCACCCTGATAAGTCTGAGGGTCCATCTTCCTAAACTAATCATAATAATGCTACTCTTTATCTAACATAGATGTACCAATGATGACCAGGGCTTTTGTTCCCGATATCTGTATACCCTAGTCTCCAAGAATTATGAGTTAATGTAATGACCCTCAGAGTCATTTATGATAATTACATGACATATTGCATTCTAGAGTATTTCAATAGTTTCCCCAATTCATTTATGAATTGCTAGGACTGGTAGTACGATTTCCCAGTGACTTGATTAAGAAATACCTAAAATTGCCTAATTTAGAGCCTAAAACTAAGTACTCATTGACTAATGTCAACTTTCCTTCAAGACAAGCTCAGAATTAAATTCTGACAGTTTTGTTAGCTCCAGAATACCAAACAGTGGCAGGATTGACCTTAAGTTAATGTTTTAGAGTTTTTTTTGCAATTTGTTCTAATTTGTTGATTTTAGTTAAGTTGAAAGCCAAAAGTTGGAGCTTGAGTGGTATTTTGATGTTAGAAGTGTTAGATGAATTTTTGATGCTATTATTAGTTCTAGAATGGTGAATTTAGGCTAGTTTGACCCTTGGTATGCTTCTCAAGGTGTCCATTCTTGAATTAAGTTGGTTTGGGGAAAGTTGGAATTTACTCATTTTGGTTAAGTCTTGGTTTGGGGGTCTTCTTCTCTCAAACGAACTCCGATACCCATTTCGTTAATTCCGTTGAGTCTAAAATGTGTTTTTCACATAAGATATATATTTGTCTTGCCAAAATTGGACTTCATTTCATTTTCAAACCCTTTGTTAAAAATGCAGAAATAGTTGTGTTTCTGGTGCAGGCAAAGACCACTCCAGCGAGGTCACCACTGTGAACTTGGTATCGCTCTAGAGACCTCCTTCAATGTGGTCAGATGCTGTCCCTATGACAATTATGCCGGTGGGATTTGGATCACCCCAACCACCCCAACTTTCTCCCTATAAAAATCATAAAGATTATAAATAACTGCACTCTCTTTAGTTCATTCTTTTCACAAAATTATTTAATTGTCTTGTCTCTCAATTCCTATGGAAAATTCTGTGGAAAACTCTTCAAGTGTTGTAGAAATATTCTCCAAATGTTTCCCATGTCCTTCCCCACTCTCGGTAAGTTTTCTATTTGTTTGATTTCTTGAAAATCCATGTTTCCTCCATTAATGCCTCCTAGTAGTGAAGATGATGAATTCATGACATAACTCATATATTAATGAATAATTCTTCTTCTCTTGAGTCTATTTTTCTGCGTAGCATAATTCATTCATCGAATTTCGATGTTTAATCCAGTAGAGATTGCAACTTTTGACCCCCTTATAGTCAAATCTATCCGGCCTATTTTGATGGCCTTCCTGCACTCTAATTGTGCTCAATTTTGGAGCACAAATTCCTGGTAAGTTGGGAACCCCATGGATAAGTTTATTTTTATTTTGACAAGTGGGTCTCACCGTCCCATTATAAATTATATTATTAGACTCATATTGATATACGTAATACTATGTTGCAAGATTTAAAGAAATTAGAGTTCGTTTGATATCATCCAGAGTAACATTTACGAGTTTACAATGCTTTATCGTCGATGACAGGTAAACTATGTGGGTCTATATCTGGGTTTATAACTTTAATACTTGTAATATATAGAATCCATAAGTCGGGTATTTAGGTTGTTATAGTAAACCTTACTCACTTAGATCAATCAGTTCAAGCATTGACAAATCTACCTTCCTTCAGTGTTCAGGACGGAGACTCTTTATGCCTTTATCGAACTACCTTGAAGCCTTTGAGGGCTTTGACCTACTTTCCTTTGCTTACCAAAGAGAGGATTCTTTATTACTGAGTTTTGACGGGACCGTTCTTCTTTCTGTTCCTCATTCACTACCTATTTTAGTATCCGGATTAATATGGTACCTGTAACCTAGGATTTTTCCAGTGATACCTGTACAGAGCATAGGTGGATTGTCATTTCATGTATATATATATATATATATATATACTTTCTAATATGTTGTGCATGCATTATACGAGAGGTTGGGACATAGGCACTGTTGAGAGTGCATTGGGGATGCGCCAGTATAACCATATGATTATTGTGGTGTGAAGGCTAGAAATTAATTTTAGTAATGATAACAAATAAGGACATGAGCTAATAACTTGGAGTATTCTAATAATAATATAAGTTAAAGGTCTTTTTAACTGTTTTAGACTAAGTGATGTACCGAGAACTCGATACTACAATTTCTACTTGTTTTAGCCAGGCCTCATAACCTAACATTGGAAAATATCATTTGACTAATTAATATTGGTACTTGAAATCAAATGTATTCGACAGTGAGTACAACTACTGGCACTTGAGTTTGTTGTTGTATGGAAGTGAGTGCAACTTTTCAATACTATCACATATATTGGTTTGGAGGATTATTGTTACAGTTCCCTTGAGGATCTTGGTGATAAATGACATTAAGGAGTGGGATGCCATAACCGTCCGACATTACGGGTTTTGAGGCATGGGACACCATAACCTACCGACATTATGACTTTTAAGGTGTGGGATGCCATGACTTATCGATATTACAACTTACTGAGACTATTGATATATATGATGCTTGGAACACCAGATTTGATACCTTTGAGGCTTATGTCATAGGACGTGAGGATTTGGTGACGGTAGAGATTGTATTACTTTATTGTATGTATTTATATTTCTGCACTTGTTTTCTTCAGTGTACCTCTGGTTTTATGGAAGGCCAATTGGTAAGTGTGTTTACTGTGAATGCTACATTCTTTATGGGGGGCTTCACAGTGTCTATCTATTTATTACATTACTGTTATTACTTCCCTATTAATTATTACTAATTATTGGATATTTCTTATTATGTAGGTTATTGTGCATTGTATCATCTTATTAGTCTTTTCTATCTAACATGAGGTTACCGATATACTATCCATACTCTCTTTCTATCTTTTACTTGACTCTTGATTATTTATTATTATTATTCACATATATTTCTGCAAGGGTTCTGGGTATGTCTTTCTTCTTTGCCTGAAATCATGTTATGCGATTAGCTAGTGATGACATGTTCTACTTGTTATTTGATTCATATCTGATTAGCTAGCTTCCATGGTACATTGTTTGCTTCTATGACCCTATTTATTATATTTTGTTATTTACTTCTTTTATTATTGTTATGTTCCTAGTGGGTCCTCGAAGCCTTCTGGGTACGGGTTGCTTCGACAGTTTGTACTCATACTACACTTGCCCATGTGAAAATCCAAGTATAGTTGCTCGACCGTGATTCACAGGCCGTTGTTTGTGCTGACCCTTTTTCTTTCAGAGATTCAGGGTGAGTTAGGCATCCAACTTTGTCCTTCTTCTTTTCAGTATTGGGTTGATCTCCTTGTATTTTCGGAGATTCCTGACATTAGAATTTTTTGTTGTATATTCTGGTCCAGAGGTTCTGTTTTGCTAAACTGATACAGGGTTTTAGGAAATCTATTGACTCTTTATAATTCTGCTATATTGAGTATTTTTACTTTCCTTTATATTTATTTATTGTACTTTTGCTTTTCGTTATTCATGTAGTAGCACTCATCTTCGAGCTACAGGGTTGGTACTCCTAATAGTGGTATAGTAGGTGCCATGATGATTCGAGAAATCGAGTCATGAAAAATTTTATATCAAAACCCTAGGTTCGTCGGTGTCAATGTACAAAACCAATATCTAGTAGAGTCCTGTGGATCAGTGCGAAGACATTTGTGGCTCATCTTCAAGAGGCTATAGTGACATGTAGGAAAAAACTCTTTCTTTTGAATCCTTTGTCGTGCATACATCCTTGCTAGTTTCTTGAAACTCTCTCACTCAATGTCCTCACTCTTTAGCAGATGCCTCGTATATGTTTTCCATCAACAAAGAAGACCGCTAGAGTACCTTCCAGAGTACCGTCAGAGGTACCTGCTCCTGCTTCTACCCAGAGGTTCCATAGTACCTACAACACCTGTTGCATTACCTCCTCCAGATAGCGTAACATCTTGTGGAAGTTTCTTAATGCCTATAATGGTCCCCCTTCTAATGGGGCACAAACAGTTATTTTCGAATTTCAGCCTGCAGCTACAGTAACTCCTATGCATCCAGTTCAGCTAGCTTTGCCTATCAGCCAACTCTGCTAGTTTAGTCAGTTCAGCCAGTACAAACTGTGCTTCCTGTTCCTCCAGTTGTACTAGTTTAGCCTGCACTACCAGCAGTTTCTCCTGCACCTTCTCAGGTCCTTCCAGTGCCAACTATTATTATGACAGAGGAGCATCAGGTTGCTATGACAGATCCAGATCAAAAGCTCCTTTTGAGATTTTTTAGAATAGATCCCCCTCGGTTCACTGGTATTCCAGGGGAAGATGCTCACGAGTTTATCAAGGAGTGTGAAGAGAGGCTAGGTAACATGGGTATTTTAAAGACCTATGGTATGGCTTTCACTACTTATCAGACGTGGGGCAAAGCTAAGTAGTGGTGGAGAGTGTTCCTTGCTTGTAGACATGCAGGTTCATCCCAACTGACTCAGGAAGATTTTTATGAGGAAGTTAATATCTAGAACTAAGAGGAATAGATTGAGAGAGCAGTTCAACAAACTTCAACAGGGCTCCATGTCAGTGCCAGAGTAAAAGGCTCTTTTCACCAGCTATCGGTATATGGGGTGGAACTTATACCCACAGAGGAAGTTCTATTAGTTTCTAATGGTCTACCTTTTCAGTCTACAGAGGATCATGCTGGTACTTGTGAGAATCTACATCATGATCAGCGCTAGCACAGTGAGAAAAGACAAAGATATCAGGGTGGATATAGTGGGTCCTAGTCTAGGAGCCATGGTTAGTCCCAGTATGCATAGGGCCAGTTCAGCAGGCCAGTGCAGGAAGCTTTACAGGTTTTATCTCCTCATCCAACATAGTATTCTCGGGGATCTGGATCTTCTCAATGGATGGTCATACAAGTTCTGGTAGAGGTTCTCGATAGAGTGGGTCATCAAGGTTGTGTTTTGAGTGTGGAATATTGTGTCACTATGCCAGAGCTTGTCCTCAGAGTGGCACAATTCAGGTTGCTGCCCAGGCCATACTGCCCTAGTGGAAAGTGCCTCCACCAACTAGAGGTGGGGCACATGGTGACTGGCGAGGTGGAGGACAGCGTGGTAGGGCGATGGTCGTGGTCGTGATCGTCATGGTCCTGATCTCAAGTTGTATGTTATTCCTACTACACCTAAGGCTGAGGCCTTAAATGTTGTTATCACATGTACTATTTCTGTGCGTTCTATATCTGGTATTTGATTCTGGATCTACTTGCTCTTATGTGTTATCATATTTTGCACCCAGTTTGGGGTTCCTTAGTGATGTATTATCTATATCCATATGTGTTGCTACCTCTGTAGGGGATTCTTTAGTAGTGGATTGGGTGATCTGGTCATGTATAATCTCATTTAGTAGACTAGACACTTTGGATGACTTATGCTTTTAGACATGGTTAATTTTGATATCATATCAGGCATGGATTGGTTATCCCTTTACCATGCGGTTTTGGATTGTTATGCTAAGACAGTTACCTTAGTGGTGCCTGGTTTATATCCATTATGTTGTAGGTTCTAGTAGCCATGCATGACAGTGTTTATTTCTTGCCTTCAGGGTAGGAGGTTAGTAGGGAGAGGATGTTTGGCGTATTTAGATTATGTACATGATATTTAGGCCGTCATTCATACTCCTGAATCTGTCTCTATTATTTTTTATTTTCTTGATGTAATTTTGATCGAGCTATCAGGCCTACTACCAGAGCAAGATATTAACTTTGCTATTGATCTAGAGTCGGGAATTAAGCCCATTTCTATGGCTTCTTATCGTATGTCTCCTGCAGAGTTGAGAGAGATGAAGGTTCAACTCCAGGATCTATTAGACAAGGGGTTTTTCCATCCCAGTGTTCTAAGGGGTTTTTCCATCCCAGTGTGTCACCTTGGGGTTCCCTAGTTCTATTTGTGAAAAAAAAAATGGTACTATACGGATGTGTATTGATTATCGGTAGTTGAACAAAGTCATCGTGAAGAACAGAAATCCTATGCTGAGTATTGATGATTTATTTAATCAGCTTCAGGGAGCCGAAGTGTTCTCTATGATTGACTTGAGACCCGGTTACCATCAGTTATGGATTCGGACAGTGGATATTCCTAAGACAGCATTCAGGACTCGATGTGGCCACTATGAATTTTTGGTTATGTCCTTTGGTCTGACAAATGCTCCAGCAGCTTTCATGGACTTCATGCATAGGGTGCTTAAACCCCACTTGGACTCTTTCATGATTGTATTTATTGATGATATATTGGTATATTAATGGAGTAAG